>CAUYQV010050344.1:0-15164 GCA_963574575.1 Galagoides demidoff
ATTAATTTGAAAAGGGAGACTGAGGCTCACTCCAGCACTCAGTAACTACCTATCTTTATTGATTCTCTTATATACTCTAAAACATCCAATAAAAGTTTAAAATATCAAACAGTTAAGAAAGCGAAGTAAGATCATGAAAACTGCCATAAAGATTCCAATTCAGTACAATTACTGCTGAGCACATATACAATTGATACAAATAGAGAACATTTTACTTGGGGCTAAATCACAAAGGTGCCAGGCTGTCTGTTCCATTGACCCATTTCCTTAAACTAAAACTAACAATTATTGTGTTAATGAGGAGAAAGGAGCAAAGTACAACTGCCCAGTGTGCCTCAACAGTGCCCCCAGCTGTGACCTGCCATGGCCCTCCAGCATATTCCTTTGTGAGAATGTTTCTGCTTTTCTGCAGGCCCAGGCATGTTCTCAGAGTAAGAGAATTCCATCTTAGGGCCACATTCTTTGGGGAGCACATGAGGCTAAACTACCAGGCCTGTGCGTGGGGAGCTGTACCCCTTCAGGTTGTCATTGGAAAAGATTGCAGGTGTTCTCGGTGTCCAAGGCAGTAGGTATTCACAACAGCAGTGAGACTTGTTAGGGTCTTCTACAGCAAATGCTGTAGCAGTTTTCCTGTTCTCTTTTTCTCTTACCAGAGGTCTCATGGCCAAGGAGATCCCTCTTGGCACTGGCTCTGGCTTACAGATGTGCCTGTGGTGATGGTGATCTTGGTCACTCTTGTGTATAATACAAGGCACCAATGCAGGGGCTATGGAGCAAAGGTCTGAGGCACAAGCACAGATTAAGAGTCTGCAGCTCCTGGGACTGGGACAGTGATGACACAGGTGCCCAAGTACTTTTACTACCACTGCTATCTTCGTAATGGCACATGTATATTTTTAAGAAAATGAAAACAAAGCATGCCAGATTATTTTTATTCATATATGTATGTATGTACATATATATATATACACGTATGTGTGTGTGTTTTAGATAGGTACACATATAAAACATGTAAAATCCTACCCAACAGGTAAAAACAACTTTGAAAACTGAGAATAATAATTATTAATGTTTTATAGTTGGTTCTTACTCTTCTTTCCAGTATTCTTTAGTCACACACTACCCATAATTCATTCCAGAAGAGAATCATTGCCTTCAGAACTTTGAAAAATATCATTCTTGTATATGTATGCTATGTTTTCCTTGGCAGTTTGCCATGCCCAGTGCATGTTAAAGGCACTGATAAGTCCTATAACAAAGGAGCCTACTTAAATTTACTTAACACTCTTTTTCCTAGATTTCTTTGACCTTGGGATATTTTTATCAAATTCTTGAGAGTTCACTTTGGAAACAATGCTTTAGGAATTTATGATGCTTTGCTAAAGAATCTTCAAACTGGGGTTTCAATTTGCCATTTTTCGTAGAAATCTGGGACTGTGGGAAAGTAGTCTTAGTCTTATAGTACATGCCTGGTCAGGCACTGCCAGGAAATGGTGGCTGAAGGTTCGGGGCTTCCTCTAGTGCAGATTTTCATCTATGTCTGGCTTTGCCCCACTGGAATCTTTCCTAACATTTCCACATGTCTCCACACGGGTTCCCCTAATGTCTGCAGCAATTCCATAATGTTTGTACCCAGTACAAATCCCTCTGGCAAAAGAGGAGCAGTCGTGTTCCCTTTTGAAAGTCTTCACAGATGTCACAATGTGAAATAACCACAGAGAAAAGATTGAGGGGATGGCACATTCATACCATTGAGCTGAGAAAATGGCTGGAAGAAGCAATAATCTCCAGAGAACTAACTGCATAAAAAGGGCAGGAGCTTGCCTTCCCTAGCACCTCCTCCACGTACAAGGCATGCAGCTGCGTCAGACTGTGGGGCCTGCCGCTGGGGGCCTGATAGTTGCCATGGTGCAGAGAGGTTCTCTAAATACCCTTAGTAGGTTGCCAGATTTATCTAATGAAAATATAGGCTGCTCAGTTAAATTTGCCTCTCAGATCCAAAACAAATACATTTTTAGCATAAGTAGGTCCTGTGTAATATTTGGGATATACTCATACTAAAAAATCCCAGTATTTACATGAAATGCAAATTTAACTGAGATTCTTGTATCTGCCAATCCTTCCTCAAATTCTTGAAATCCATGCAGAGACTTGGCTTTTTTCCTCATCACTCTTGCTCCATTCTATTAGGCAGGGAACAGTGGTCCTCCAAGGTAAGCAAACATCGTATCACCCGGAGGGCTTGGGAAAACACAGACCACTGGCCTAGCCCCAGAACTTCTTCTTGAGACGACCTGATATAGGGACTGAGAATTTCCATTTGTTACAAGTTCAGATGATGCTGACGATTGGGTTCAGGTTCTGGAAGGGAAAGAGATATTGGCATTTATGGGTGACTATAAGCCCCACTTTGAGAATCACAGCCTTGTATCTTCCATACTTAACTCTCAGGTCTCCCACCTATTTGCTTGAAGACTGGAGGTAAATTACTCAGCCCCAAGACCCCCCTTTCCTCAGCTGTAAAGAGGATAGAAGGCCTGCTTTAGTGGGTTGTTGTAAGGATAAATTGCAACATAACCTGGGGGGCTGGGAGCTGGGTGCAGAAGGGAACATTTGGGAATTGTAGTCGGTGTTGCCGTTAGCGTCTTCATAATTTATAGAGCACTTTCATTCAGGTCATTCCTGTAAGTCCTTCCAAGAACCTTTAAAGCAGATTCTATTTCCCCACTGAGCAGAGGAACCAAATCTTGGGGAGCTTAAGGGCACACAGCACAGAGCAGAGTCCCAGAGTGACCCCAGGTCTGTAGACCTGGACACAAGACCACTTTGCCATGGAATAGTGGGTCAGGCCAGCCGAAGGAGCCCTCGTGCGACATCACGACCGCACACTGTTGCATTTGCTGATGCTCTGTGTGTGTGTGTGTCCGTGTATGAGCAGAAAGAAACTGCGGTTTTCCTGTCATATTCAGTGAGTTCACTAAAGATCGGAATCCTCGAGTCCTGGAGGCTGTGGTGTTGCTCATTGTGCAGCTGGTTTGCCTGTAAGTCAGCAGTGTCCTCACTGGAGAGAACACTCTCTATCACCTTGCCAGCCACTGCCAAGCTCCCCTGGGGGAAATGCATGTTTAGGCAACTGTCAGGAGGTTTAACTGGAGTTTTCTTGTGAGTTTCTGGTCTCAAGCAGGGATCTGATTTAGCTTGAGAGTCTCTGACCCTGCCAACACCAGGGTGAGCTAAATTCACATGGGTGGAGATGTTCCTGGGTCCTTGGCAGGACTGGCAGCCCTAGTTAGGAGGATGTCCCTCTGGCTTTTTGGGGGAGGTAAGAGAGATCCTTAGGCCCTTTGCCCCTTGATGGATCTTCTGAGGAGGAACCACCCAGCAGCATGGGTCCTCTTGGCCATAGGGAAGAAGCAGGGGCGTTGAGTCTGAAGAGGAGGAAGCAGGTGGAGAGGAGACTCCCCAGCCTCTAGAGCAGTGGTTCCTGTCGTGACCCACAGGAACTGTATTTAAAGGGCTGTGGCATTAGGAAGGTTGAGAACCACTGCTCTAGAGGCTCAGGCACCACTTGAGGGAGCTGGCCAGGAAGACAGCCTGTCTAGGACCACATCAGAGGAGACCACTGAGAAGTTGAGGAGGGGCTATGATTAGCTCTCAGGTCTGAGAGGCAGAGCAGGATGGGGTCAGGGAGTGTACCAAGACTCTGTTTTTCTCTAAACATTTTCCACAGATGTGTGTGACTTGGGGACCTTGGGTTCCCCCAGTTAGAGGAGCCAAAGCTCTGGTCCCCAGGGCTCATCTGCTCATGTGGCATCAAGGGTTCTCTCCCAGGAAGGTGTGCAGGAGGCTCGTGGGCCACTGGTGTCCCTGGGCTAGAGTGGCCATCTGTCGCCACCCCTTCTGAAGGGGCAGGCCCTTTATCAAGTCCACGTGACTCTCTGACCCCCTTTCTGTCCATGGAAGCCCCATGGCGGTGACCCCGCCCCAGCTTAGGGGTAAATCTGTGTGAGGTCTCTATGGGGAGAACTAGTCACACATCCTCCACTGGGGGCCCCTTTACACTTTGTTTCTCAAAATGGCTGTGGTCTGTCTGTTATATTTCAACTTTACACTCCTTCAGTGAAGGGTTTGAGGGCTTGTGTTTCTAAACTATGACATTGGCACTTCTCATGGTCTGGGTTATTTTCACATCATGGCAGGCATCTCTGTGTCTGCCACTCACCTGCTGGGCCCCTGGAGCCAGCTGCCCACCAGGTGCAACTGTCATTCAGCCGCAGAAGACTAGGAGTGATTTTATAAAATGAGAATGTTTATCCAGCATGAGATCTTATTATCACAAGAGCACTTCAAAGACGAACAACCTACAAGTCTTTAACCCACCTTTACACAGTATAAAATTTTCAGAGGGTGGAACAGTCCAGCAGAGACCAATCCCCTGTTGCCTTCATCAAGCAAATTAGAGATTCCATTGTGGGGAGCTGAAGAGACGGTCAAGTAACTGGATTTAAACCTGGGAAAGGATGATGTAATTACCCCGTGGCAGGACAGCCAGCTGCTCAGTGATTTAAATTGGCATAAGGAACAGCCTTGTGGTCTTAGAGTGGACTCACGTCCAGGTCCTCTGAAGCACATCCCGTCTTCATTGGTCTGCAGAGGCCCCGTGTTTAATCGAAGATTCAAAGAGGGGCAGATGTGACGTCTACCCACACTGCGGGCTGGCTGGGGATTCCCTGCTGAGTTCTCTCCAGTAAACATCTCTTGTTTTTGGTGTTTCTAACATAGGGGAAGGAAATGTCTGAAACATTCTTCACAGTGCCCAGGATGACTGCAGAACAGAGGCTTCTGGGAGGGCACTGTCCTAATAAATCACGTGAACTTCATTTAGACTACTCGTTCCAGGGAAGTGGAAGCTTTGCAATCAGAGCTGTGGATAAGGGCTCTGTGTGGAGGGAAAGTGGCCCCTGCCTCACACACAGGCAAGCCTGCTGGCAGCAGAGTGGTGGTCCTCCCTGCCTTCTGCTGACACCATCAGCCGTCTGTCTACGCGTTGAGGCCACCTGTTCCTGTGTGTGTGCGCCCACGAGTGTGCTCACAAGTAGGATGTGGGGAGATTGATGGGACATCAGGACTGTGATTTCAGTAGCGAAGCCTCAGAAGCACCAAAATCTTGGTACCTGGTTGTTTGCTGACTTTGAAATAGGCAAAGATGCCTGGCCAAATTAAATTAGCAACAGGCTCCATCACTTGGGCCAATAATGTGCCAGAAGCAAAAGCCATTCATGTGGATAAAAGTATTTACAAGAAACACAGAAATAGGCCATATACCTTAGTAATTTTACTGGGGGGAGAGTCTTCTCTATTTCAATGACAATTGAGGTCAATACACCTGCACCCTTCAGCTTCTGTATCAGGGACTTAGAATATACAGAACTTCAAAAAAACCCATACAAGACCCATAAACAGGTTGAAAATTGTTCTCACTGGTCATTTTTATTTTATAAAGGCAGAATTTCCAATGAAAGTGAATGTATAGGTAAGATTTCACTGTATTTTTGAACAAAGCTCAAGCAAGTTGGGTTTCCATCCCAGGAAATGAGACCCCGTGAGTCACACTGTGTGTGTGTGTCCCTGAGGAACTGGCCTTGGCCCCCTTCAACCCAGCAGGGCCTCTCATGCTCTTGACCTCAGAACACTGCCACCAACTCGCGGTTGAAGAATCTGTATTTGGGGACCCCCTGAAGAAGGGCTTCTCTTATTGGAGGCAGGGCCCTGTGACCCTGGGCCATCCTTTCCCCCCAACTCCCACTGGCCATCAGAGAACCTTTCTCTATTTTATAATTTTATAAGTCAGTTCAGCCGTCTCCTGCCATTGAGTCCTTCCTGGTCCCCCTCTTCCCTGGGGACTTGACCGCTCCTTCACAAGGCCTGTCCCCTCTCTGTGCAGACTTTGGTCTTGGCACCAAAAGGCCTTATTTATCTGTTCCCATCCTGGGCTCTGAGCTCTTAGTTGTATTAATCTCTGTGTCCCCACTGACTCTCTGTGTCCCCATTTAACAAGTGTTAAATGAATGTGCTCCTTAAACCCAGAGCCCAGGAGCCATCCTGATTCCTCTCTCCCTGCTCCACAGTAGGTCAGTCCCCGGCTGCCTGAGCACTGCCGGCTTCCTCCAACCTGCTGCAATTCCCTGTCCCATCTAGCTGCTGCCGTTTTCAGGTCTCCTCCACTCAGTTCATGCTCTGATATGCCTTGGCAGTCATTTTTTAGCAATGCAAATCAAATCTCATGTTTTAAATTCTACATGGTTCTCCATCTTGCTTACTCTGGAGGCAAACTCTGTAATAGGTTTGCTCCTTAAGAGGGTTGCAAAACCCCACATGGGCTATCCTCAAGTCTGGGGCAGGGATAGGGATATTCTGCTTGGGATTCCAATTTTGCAGAGGGATCTTAGTCAAAATCCCCAGGTGACTGCAAGGTGTCACCAGGTGAACCACAGTAGTCAGCTCTCACCTCTGCACCCCCACCCACCACTACAGCTGCGATGACAGCTCCTCTTAGTTCCTGCCACCAGAGATCACTGTGCCTTGCTCCAGATCCGCCCATGTGGCTCCTGTGGTCATGCAGATCTTGGTATAAAAGTCTCCTCCCCTGCAAGTCTGTCCTGCCGACCTCGCCCCCCTTTACCATGCAGCAGGGCACTTGCCAGATACTTTGTAGCCACTTTGTTAATTGTCTAGCTCCTCCTTCAGCAAATGAAATACTTTTTTCCTCTGAGCAGCCCCTAGCAACATAGTAACTGCTCTTTAAGTGCACAAAGGAGGAAGAAGGAATCTACCAGAAAGGGGGTTGGATTGGCCCCCTGGGAAGGGGAGCTGCCCGTGTTCCAGGCTCCCAAAGTACAGATTCTGTAACCACATGTTGGTAGCTCTGTTCTGAGGTCAAGGGCAAGGGTAGGCCCTGTTGGGCTGATGTGGGCTGGAGCCCAGCATTGCTGCTCAGTCACTCAAGGTGTGATTGTAATTGTGTGTGAGTCTTTTGCACTTCAATGACCTCATGCAAAAAACCACGAGCACATGGCAGGGTGAGCATGAGATGGATTGTGACTGTCTGTGGAGCCATCCCATTAATGCTGGTGGTGTTACTGTGAACCGTAATGCTGACCACTTGGGTGTACAGCATCGCTCCCTCCCCACCTCTGCTGCTTCCTCCCTCAAGTTGCCAAAAGCTGCTCAGGGCAGGTGTGTTCTCTGGGCTCTGGGAGTGGCAGCCATTGGCAGTGCACTGGCTGAACTGCAAACCACTTCCTCTGCCTCTCACTTTCCCCCAGGCTAGGAAAGCCCCTGCTGTTTATCAGATGGTCTTGGGACTGTTATAAAAACCCAAAGTCAGCAGCAACCAACCTGCAAACACTTCCCTGAGGAGAGGGGTTGAGCCCAGCAGCTGGGGAAGTCCTCAGCATAGAGACCTGTGTGTTTTTCACCTAACACGGCTGCTGGGTCCAGAATGTAAACTCCTGCATGGCGCAGCAGGCTGACCAGAGCTCAGAGAACAGTGAAGAAGAGGTGTCAAATAGCTCACATTTGCTTTTGTTTCCTCTTGGAAAGAAAACCAAAGCTTAATTGTGGTATCAGGTGCTCTGAAGAAACAAACTTAAGAGAAAAAAAATCACGTTTTCCAGAGTAGAGGACACACAATTGAATTGACCTGATCAAAATCTTACCAACGGTAACTCGCGATGTTTTCATCCCCTCAGGACGCAGTTCATATGTCTGCACTGGCCTTATTCTACTTGTGAGCAGCTCTTGAGAAATCCGGGTCTGGACTGGTGTCTAAATCTTTCTACAAAGTTTCTTTTCCCTGAGTGGGAGTCTTCAGGGTTAGGTCACATATTTGCTTGACCCAGACCCGGAATGACTTCAGCCGACAGTCCCCGTTTTGGGAAATGCCACTGGGATTTTCCTGAGGCCCTTGGCTCTGGCCTGACTCTGTCTGGAGTGAAGCCAGGGCTGGTCACTGCAAGGCATCTTGGCCAAACAGTCTCTGTGATACTTTCGTCTGGTGGTTCTCATGGTTCTATACCTTCCAAAACACTGGCGACACTTTCTCCTAATGAGACTATTCCAATTTCTCTTTCCTGTTTCTATTTCTCCTTTGAGTCTTACCTTTGACATTCAGTGAGGGTGCTGGATTCCGTTCTGTTAAGATTGAATAGCTAGCGAGGTGGCACACGAGCTCAGCCCCTGTATTATTTTCCATATTGTATGTCAGTAGATGCATTGTATTTTTCCAGAGGGAGAGAAATTTTTTAGTATCGCTGTCTCAATCCTACCTTCTCAGACATTCCTGGAAAATTTGGCATATTCTCAAGCCAGAGAAGTCTTTGTTTGTTCTGCTGGATCCATGAGAAGGGGAGATGGGCCTGGCGGTTGGGTGAGATAAACAGAAACTTACTTAGGTCTCAGTCGGGGATGGAGAGCAGCCCACTCCAGTGCTGGGATGCTCGGCAGGGAGTCAAGTCACTCATCTGCTTCTGCTGAGCAAGCTGGCTACTGCCCAGGGGGTTCAGAAACCGGGGCAGCTATTCAAATATATCCCCAGGCAACAAGTACCCCAAACAGTTACTGCAACCACCCTTGCTGCAGCTACAGGGCTGGGGTCTCTTGGAAATTTCATAGTTACTGCAAAAGACCCTTTTTCAATTATTAAAAAGGTAATACACTACCTCCTTAACACACTATTTTTTCTTTTAAATTATTATATTTTTGCATCAGCTAAAAGGAAATGTACACACTGAAATCTCCAAAGACCTTGGGCACACGTTAACCTTGTCAGAGAAATGTGCGTCTCTCTTTTTTTCCATAGGAATTTCCTCGAACATTTGAAACCACAGGTAGGGCGTGGGTCCTTGTCAGAACACGCCAGTTTTAAGTGCACCATCTGCAAACATCGTTATGATTAGAAATACGTACTTAGAGTGAGA
Organism: Galagoides demidoff; assembly: GCA_963574575.1. NCBI lineage: Eukaryota > Metazoa > Chordata > Mammalia > Primates > Galagidae > Galagoides > Galagoides demidoff. The sequence continues at coordinate 8,979 of CAUYQV010050344.1, forward strand.
AGCCTTCCCGTGTCATAGTGGTTCAAAGGATACTGAGCAGACGTGGCTGTTTCGTTGTTGTCTCTTAGTTTCGCTGACACAGAAAAGGGCAAGATGGTCTTCACCTTGAGAAGCTGAGCAGCCTTGGCAGAGAGCTACCCACACCTGTGAAACGGCCTTCATACAAAATGTGCTAGGACTGGCGGGGAGAGTTCCTTGTCCTTAGAGGCCTCAAAACCCTAGAGTAGGGATTTTGCTAAGGGTGGAATGACCTTACGCTCTGGGACTTCCTTAGAAAACTACGACTCTGTTACTAAAGGAAGCATCAGAGGGGCTTCTCTCCATAAAGTCGCTTAGACGCTCATCTCAAACTCCACGTCCTTAACTGTCACCAAGACCAGGCCCGTTGGTCAGTCAGTTGTCAACACAGCCTCTGAGGGTGTATCGGTCTCTCCTGAGTTCTACAGTATTTCCCACAGGGTGAGGCTTAAGTGAAGGATCAATAACAGGGTATGGACTAAATCCGCCAGGGTATTTCTCAAGAAATACAAATTCTGACTTTCTCTTTCTATTTTATTCCAGATAACTTGTTCAAACCAAAAGAAAGGTGCATTTCAGAGAAGGAGATGCACACGCGATCTAAAAGGTACTGGGCGTGGTGTGAGGCAGAGAGACGCTGGCGGGGGGAGGCGGGGGACGGCGTGCTGAGCTCGGGCACTGTCCAGTGTCTGATGGGGCCACTAAGGGCGGTGCCTGTGGCTCAAAGGAGTAGGGCGCCGGCCCCACATGCAGGAGGTGGCGGGTTCAAACCCAGCCCAGGACCCCCCCCAAAAAAAGTGATGGGGCCACTAGTGATAGGTCCAGGTTTAAGGTCTGAGGTCTTTTTTTGGCTACAAATTGGAGAAAGTGGCTAAAACGAGTGCAGTTGTGGAAATGTGCCTCTGAATGTTAATGCCCCTCTGAGAACACCTTGGGACAGGGGCGGGTCTTGGATTGCACATCCATCTGGTAACTGGTTTCAAAGAGATCCCCAGACCCTGACCAGGAATGTTTCAGCACACATTGTCGCTCTGGGCAGATGGCTTTGTCACTGCCCCCTTGAAGGGAACTTTATGAGGAGGAGAGAAACTGTTCCTCTGAAGGGTTTTGAATTTGGCAGGAAAGAATCTGAACTTGGAAGCTGATGGTACATGGGAGCCACAGAGCCACAGAGGGGCCACAGGCCAGTTTTCCTGGCACTGGGTCCCTGACTGGCTTGGCGGCCCTGCTGTGGCACATCTCGCTACTCTAATTGGCAAGTTGCTTTTCAAGACTCCCAATTCTCACCTACCTGGTGCACACAAAGGCTGCCATTCTTTCTGAGACCTGGCCTTCTAACCAAAATGTAATAGCTCAGCACTGCTGGCCAAGTTTGTGCAAATAAAACATCAGTAGCTTATAATAAAGTATCTAGCACAGGGAGGAATTATAACAATTAAATCAAATTGATAGTGCACTTAGAGAAACCACTGAAATAAGAATACTTTTCCCTCCACGCCAGGCACAAAATCTTTGTTTTCGCTGGGATTACTCTTTTCATGATAATGGGATAACTTAGATCATGCTAGGGAGCCTCTTTGTAAATATGGAAGTGAAAGTGAGGAGAAGGAGGCGTCCCATTAAAGATCTAATTCAGAGCATTCTAATTGGGGTTTTTAAAGGACCGCTGGGTTTGAGACTTGCTATTTCAGAAGTGCAAAGTTGCAGATACCTTGTGCCAAAAGCAGCCCCTTTCCAATTTAGTGGGAAAATTCAGCCAAATTCCCCACCTTCTAGTCCCCAAACCCAAAGCCACTTGTGCAGAGCCTTGCAAACTTATTAGAATAATAGATCTCAAAGCAGCATTAGCAGGGAATGTTGCCTCATCCTTTTACTAAAGAGGAAACCGAGGCTTGGGCAGGACACATGAGCCAGGTGGCGCTGCTACCTGACTCACAGACTCTCCTCATTGGCTGGCCCGAGTCATAGTCTCCCCTGATTGGCTGGTCAGCTTCACCAACTGGGTTTTCATTCTGCTCTGCGGGCTGTGTCCTGGGTAGGCTCTGGCCCTGAGTCACGCATAGAATCAAGGATAGGAGCCAGAGGTTTTTTTTTTTTTCTTTGCATGTTTGTTTTAAATTAAATTATACTTTTTAATTACACTTTCATGTTAAAAATTTAAACAATGGAGATAAATCTAAAGCTCCCTCTGACCGACTGTTCCCCCGACCCCACAGCCCAGTCTCCCAGCCCCCGTGCTGTCTCCTAGGACATCCACCAGTATGTCTCCTGCATATCCTTCCAGGCCTTTCTCTCTGCCTTGGGGCAGACTTTAATTTGTGTATACAATTATGTGACTTCTAACCACAAATGGATCACACCGCACATTATCTTTTGGCAGCTTTGTGAGCCCTTTTGTTGTCAGAAGATACATTTTTCTCACTCATTTTGATGATCTGCAGAGTGGTCCATTATAGGGATGGACCGTGATTTATTTGGGAAGGTCTTTTAAGGAAATATTGAATCAGAAACTTCAGAGTTCTTATTTTAAACTCCCCAGACCACTCAGTTGTCAGTAGCAGGAAGCTAGGTTTATGTGGATCTGAAGGAATTTCCACTGCTGTGTTCTGGGACATGTTCACTTTTACTGATCTCTTGATGAGTTTCTTTCTAAAATTACTCCTGAATGTGGCAACTATGTGTTCATTTATTTGTGCATTAATTTAATCTGTGTTGTTGCCCCTAGTGTGTCAGGCACTGTGCTAGGCACCAGCATTCCACGGCCCTCACGAGTAGCTTTATGTTACATGATCGAGTGACAGTGTTGTCTGGTGCGAGTCAAACCATGGTTCAAATCCAGCCCATCATTAGCCAGCTGAGGGAATTTGTGCAAGTGTCCTGATCTCACTGGAGCTTGGATTCCTCATTTGTGTAACCGTGGGACACTATAGTCTTCTTCCAACTGTTGAGAGGATTAAATAAAAGAATTCATGTCAAGCTATTCAAGCCTAGTGCCCACTAACGAAGATGCTACCTGCTTTTATTGTTGTCATTATTTTTTTACATTGTCCCTGTTATTTTAATAGTGGAACATCATAAATGGATTTTGCCTGGCTTCCAAACATGAGAGAAAATGAAAAAGAGTGAAAAAGAGATGTTTTAGGGGCATGCCATCTGTGTAGCAGTGCTAATGCTCCAGTTTCAGTGACCCCACTGTGTCAGTGGGCTCCGGCAGACCTGTGGCTGGCACTGGGCATATCGACAGTTTCCGTTAGGGAGCAGGAAAGGAGTACCCAGTGGAAGGATCCCTTAGGCCAGGCATCCTCAAACTACGGCCTGCGGGCCACATGCAGTCCACCTAGGACATTTATCCAGCCTGCCAGGTGTTTTTGCTGCGGTTGCCTGTCCTACTTAGCAGCTGATTTGTCCCAGGGCCCGTAGTCCAGCCCTCCAATGGTCTGAGGGACAGTGACCTGACCCCCTGTTTAAAAAGTTTGAGGACCCCTGCTAGGTCCTGCTTGCATCTTGGAAGCTTCTAATTTTACATCAGGACAAGAACATAATATTTACACCTGGGATGGAATTGGAAACACTTACTTAGAAATGTAATAGGTTAAGTGGAAAAAAAATACACATTCATTTTTGTATTTTATTCTGGTGTTATAATCCTCGCTACTGCCTGTGTTTTATTCCGGTGTTCCTCGCTACTGCCTGTGTTTTATTCCGGTGTTATCCTTGCTACTTCCATTTATTTGCTACTCCTTTTCTAAGTCACAAGAAGGAAAAAAATGGAGTGGCAAAAAGTTATTTGGGGACAAGTTCACAATCAGAATAACAAAGCAGTAGGCTAGGGGGTCCCTCATTTTATAATTAAGTAGTTAATTACCATGGAGAATGGAGGGACAAGCAAAGGGGCCTCCCAAACAGGTAACTGGCCTCTCCCACTCTGCCTGCTGTGTCGGGACAAGGTGCTGCCCCTGCTGTCTGGGGCCTGTCAGGGAAGCCCGTCTTGGTATCTCATGATTTTGAGACATCCCATCTGTACTGATTCTCCCTTTGAAATGTGAGAGCCTGGTGACAGGACAGGATACTGTTCCACACCAGACACGCGCTGTCACGCTACCATTCAAGATGCTTTCTGAATCCCTTTCAGAATCTATAATAACTTGCCGGAAGTTAAAAAGAAAAAAGAAGAACAAAGGAAACGGGTGATCTTACAGAGTAACAGACTCCGTGCTGAAGTCTTCAAAAAGGTAATGGCTTGCCGCCAGCAGGTGTGATGTGTGTGGTGCACAGATGCCAAATCTGAACTTGACATCTTCGTTCCCTGTTTCTCTAGCAATTACTGGACCGGCTCCTTCAAAGGAATGCAGTCTGACCGCAGGCTGCCCTGCTGACCACACTATCTGGACCTCGGACAACTTCAAACGCTGGATAAGCCATTAAACTTAGCATTATCTTCACGATGTGAAAGTACTGATTTTACTTTTTTTTTTTTCATAAAGGAAAACATCACTTTCTGAATTACTGACCCGAACCAAACAAACAATAACCCTCCAGGAAATAGGTCAACAGGGAAACCAACTTAATGTAACCCACTGGATAGTCTCCTCCATTTTTTTACTTCTGAATTTTATTTTCTGCTTCTGACTTATTCCCTTCTGCTATTTTCGGCCAAGCAGAAAGGCCTTAAACACTTGTGTGCTTAGATCCCTGGAGATCTGTATTTTCATCAGATTTCTGGGACCTAAATCCATCTCTTTTTAAATATCCATCTTGATGCCTGCCAGTTCTGTAAACTCCAAAATGTGGGTCATCACACAGTACATTTTAGAACTTTCTGGATAATGTACACTTCCTAAGTTGAGAGACTGCCTGGAAATGGCAGGTGCTACACCAGAGACTGTGGCGCAAGCAGCCTGTCTCTTTGTGACCTGGAGCAGTCTGAGTGGCCCTTAGCCACCCCTACCATCTTTCCTTACTTAGCAAAAGGATCCATTTCTATGCAAACTCTGGGGACAGAATTGGCTGAATAAATGTGCAGGTAACTTCAGTGCTTTCTGCAACACCCCCCCCCCCAAAAAAAGGTTATGTTGTTGAAAATTGGCCTAATGCCTCCAACTCTGATATTTATTCTTTCAAACATCTATAATGTCTGTTATTCATAAATCTGTGTTCTGGGAGTCAAGAACAAACCAGTTTTTGCAACACTAATGGAAATAAATGCAATTATTACAAAAAATAGAATATTTCTCTGTTACTCATTCTGTTATAAACTGACTGCACCATGAAATGCCACCAAGGCCCCGCGGGTGCCTCTGACCGCTCCTCGTCTTCCTTCACTCTGACCACGGAATCCTTGTGCTCCCAGTGCCCAGGGGAGAGCACTGCCCCCGGGAGAGCTGATATACGAGGAGCTGGGGGACTACTGACAGCAAGGTTTAGGATCCCAAAGACCTCAGCTCTCACTAGGAGTGTCCCCAGGAAGGAGACAGAGATGTTGAGGACGTAGCAGGAACCTGGTGACACCTCTGTCCCTTTCCTGAGGTTGCCACCCTTCCTGCCCTTGTCCTGCTACTCCACATAGGTGCCATTTCCGAAGTGCCCTTCCTTATACATGTCTGCAGCCTCCTGTTCAGACAGCCTACCAGAGTTCTCTTCTGACATCATCTTCCTCTCTGCCCCTCCCTCCAGTGTGAATTAGAGACTTCACATTGGCACATGACTCAGGAGCCCACACCAACCTGCTCATGAGGGGCTGCCTGCCAATGCCGCCAGGAGCAGAGGCTCAGGAGCCCGGCCTCCTGGATTCAGACCTTAGCTGCTGCTCCTTGGTCTGTGGCCTTAGCCGGGAGTTATCAGTATGAGTCCAACCAAGGGAGAGAAATCACAGTCTTTTGATGGGAACGTTTCATGTACTTCTTACTCTTCTTACTAACCATAGTAGAGGATTGGAGTAATAAGAGATTGACAAGGGAGTGGTAAAGACAGCTGTAAAGAATGCAGGTGTGCCTAGCAGATTTTTTTTTTTATATAATCTTTTTTTTTATTAGATCATAATTGTGTACATTAATTCTATCATAGGATACAGTGTGTTGCTTCCATATACAGTTTGGAAAACTCTCATCCAACTGGCTAACATAGCCATCATGTCTTTCTCATAATTGTTGTGTTAAGACATTCATATTC
>CAUYQV010050346.1:0-11478 GCA_963574575.1 Galagoides demidoff
GGGCACCTGTGGTCCCAGCTACTTGGGAGGCGGAGGCAGGAGACTCGCTTGAGCCCAGGAGTTGGAGGTTGCTATGAGCTGTGATGCCATGGCACTCTACCCAGGGGGATAGCTTGAGGCTCTGTTTCAAAAAAAAAAAAATACAGACTTCTAAATCCCAACACTTAGACTTATTTAGGAAATCAGGAGAGGTCCAGTATCCCTGGCTTTAAAAAATAAAATACACATCCATAGGAGATTTTGAAGAGCAACAACGTTTAGAAACTATTGTAATTTTATGACAATCAACAACAAAAATGAAAATACATGATAAAACAATAATTTTAATACCAAAAAGGAAAAAATATATTAATCTATGTTAATAGATTCTTTTATATCTTGGGCATTGAACAAGTGGCTTTTTCCAAAGACGATGTAAAAAACCAAGTAGCTTTTCAAAGAGCTCTGTTCATTAAATATTCATTAAAATGTAATTGTGTCAGCGAACCCAAAGGAAAGAGCTATAGTACCTCTAAATAAACAGCTTAGAACATTAAGCTGAGGATGGGCTCTTCAATTCTTAGGTGTAACCTAGGATAGTTCTTCAGCTGGTGGCCCCAAATCATGGCATGTGGGGGCAATTAAGGACAGCTTTGCAAGTAAAGTATTCCTTCTGTATTAAAAATAATTCAACCAATACTTTCTCATTCTTTAAAAAAAGATACATAATTTATTCCTAATGATGTTATTATCAGACAAATCAAAGTATATATAAAGTATAATGTATATAGCATAAAGTCATGTGCAAATTTTTAACTTCGTGTTACAGTTAATATTTACCATTTCTTTAGATCTCAGTCATCTTAAAAATAATAGACATTCCCTCATCAATATGGAAAAGAGATCATTTGAAGACAAAGAACCAAAATCTTCTTTTGAAAAGACAAGTAAATTCTTTTGATTCAAAATATAGTTGTTATTGCTATATAATAAATGATGACAAAAATTGATGACTTAAAAACATAATCATTTGTTATCTCATAGTTTCTGTGAATCACAGATCTCAGGGTAGTTTAAGTGGGTATCTGGGTCAACATCCCTCATGAGACGGTAGCCAAGATGTCAGCTGGGGATGCAGTCATCTGGAGGCTTTACTGGGGCCAAAGGATCTGCTTTCAAGTTAACTCACTCACAATGCCTGGCCAGTTAGTAATGGCTGTTGCAAAAGTTCTTTTTTTTTTTTTTTTTTTTTTTTGAGACAGAGCCTCAAGCTATCCCCCTGGGTAGAGTGCCATAGCATCATAGCTCACAGCAACCTCCAGCTCCTGGGCTCAAGCGAGTCTCCTGCCTCTGCCTCCCAAGTAGCTGGGACCACAGACGCCCGCCACCTTAGGTGTATGTGGCTGGCGCCTTAGCCATCTGAGCCACAGGTGCCAAGCCTGTTGCAAAAGTTCTTAACCCCTTACTACACAAACCTCTCCATGGGACTGTTGAGTGTCATTACAACATGGCAGCTGGCTTATTCCAAAGTGAGTGATCCAAAAGAGAACAAGACAGAAGCAGCAAGGTCTTTCATGATCTAGCATAGAAGTCACGTGGTCATTTCCACAATATCCTATTTGTTGTACAAGTCAGCCTTGTTCATTGTGGGAGGAAACTTAACCAGGGTGTGAATCACTGGGGCCATCTTGGAGAGATTGACTCCCACACTACTTGAAACTAACACCAGACCTCAGTAGATATTTCATTTGATTACTGGCACTAAAATACCATTAACTATAAGACACCTTTATTTCAGGTAGTGGTAAGAAAGACAAAATTGGCCAATATTGAAAGGCTCTCCAAATAAAGCTGGGCTACCTTCAGTACAGGGGTAAATGATAAATAAGTCCATTCCACAAAAAGAAACACCAGAAGGCTTGCAAGTCTCACTGGCACTGGGTGACGGTGGAGAAAAAATATTCCCTGCAGAATTTGAACTTGAGCAGGTAAGACCACCACCCTTAGAAAATTTTAAATAGAACTCTCTGCAAATCCCCTCTTGAGAAACTTGACTTCAATCCACACTGAATATAAATGTAAGACATATTCCAATTTTAGAGGGTGTTAAAATGTGGGAAAATGTGCATCTTAAAATCAAGAAAATAGTCAGTCATATCAGTGGAGATGTAGAGAAAAATGTACAGAAATAGTTTAGTCAGCATTCCATAGGGCAAGATTATGAAAATGGAGTCTTATTTATGAAAAAGGAACAGAACCTCGGTCCATCTGCTGTGTTCTGTTGGCCAATACTGTGTCCTTTCTCACATTGGTTCCTTAGACTCAGCTAATTACAGAAGCGGAAAATGAGGGAAAGCAGAAAGTTATGAAGGGAATCAGTGTAAACTCTGTAGAGAGAGAATAAATTTTGAATTGGACCCACTTAGGCCCAGGTCTTTAACAGCTGTGTTATCTTGAGAAAATTGCTTTACTTCTCAGGGTCTTCAGGTATGGTCAAGGCAAAGTCCACCTTGTAGAGCTGTAAGAATGAAATATTATGAATGTCAAATACCTAGTGCGGTGCTTTTGATATTTGCTGATCTTTGTTTAGTGTTGCTATGAAGAATTACCTGAGATATGGTAATTTATAAAGAAACAAAAATTATTTGGCTCAAGATTCTGATGACTGGAAAGTCCGAGACTAGCCATCTGGTGAAGGCCTCATGGAGGAAGGCAAAGGGGAGCTGGTATGTCAGAAACCACATGGTAAGAGAGGAAACGAGAAAAGAAGGAGCATAGGGGAGGTGCCATGCTCTTTTTAAATAACCAACTCTTTTGGGAACTAATAGAGTGAGAACTCTCACCTCTGAAGGAGGGAATTAATCCATACCCTCCATCTGTGAGGGTGGCCTGACAGTCCCACCCCGTAGCGGAGAATTAATCTATTCATGATGAAGCCGCACTGATGACTCCAATACCTCCTGTTAGGCCTCACCTCCAACATTGGGGGTCACATTTTAACATGAGGTTTGGAGGGTACAAACATCCAAACCACAGCATTGTTCAGCAATGACTTTCAACAATGACAGCTATTATTATGATAACTATCTGTTTCTAGGAATATTGAGGTTTTTTCTTTTTTTAAAGACTCAATCAACAAGAAACACAATACCCAGGGAGGACCATCTTCGTCTTGCTGCTTATTTAATGACAACTATAAACATTGATGGAGTCATATCTTAATCAAACTTGAATCCTGGATTCCAGTGTTATTCCAGCTGTACCAGCTGGACACCTCTGTCTCCTTACCAGAGAGCAGCAAGAGAATGGCAGCTCCTTAAGTGGGAATGCCATCCTTAAATATTCACCAAGCAGAGTCCTACTGAGTCTCCATCCTGGAGGAGTCAGGCAGCCCTCAGAGATGGGAGGTATAGAATAAACGCTTTTTCATTCTGCAGATATTTACTAAGAATCTCCTAAATTCCAGATTTTGTTCCAGGTTGCAGGGAATAGAGATGAATAGAACAAGGTCAGAGTCCTTGAGGGGCTGACCAGCCAGTGGAGGGAAGCACTAGGGAGTGCAGCCTAGCGAAAAGTTGCATGAGAAATGTAGGTGGAGGCTATGGGAGTAGCTGGATTCTGGCTGGAGAGATCAGGGAAGGCTTCAGAGAAGAGGTGATGCTTGGGTGAGCCAAGAAGGATGTGCATGCAGTATTTTACCAGGGGGATAATAGTGACATCTTAGGAATTGAATACATAACATCCATTTATTTATTCCCTTCCTAGGTATGGAATCCTTTGAGAAATAGAACACGAAAGACAAACAAATGGAGGTCAAAATGTCAGCTTTCTTTCTGAGAAAGTCAGAGAGCATAACTTTTGGCCTATGGTCAAAAAGGGCATGCCAAACCAAGGAGGAACTCTGCAGTGAAGAAACCCAACAAACACTGCTTAGAGGTAGGTAATCAAGGTCAATATCAACTGCCGTAAATCACGTTGATAGTAGGCACCCTTGACATGATGTGATGAGAGTGGCACTTTGCCTCTGAGGTCTTCCTTCCCAAAACCTATAACCCAGTTTACTCATAAGAAAAACATCAGCCAAATCCCACCTGAGGGGCAGACTACAAGGACCTAACCAGTGCTCCTCAAACTGTCAAAGTCATCAAAATCAACGAAAGCCTAAGAAACTTCCGCAGCCAAGAGAAGCCTAAAAAGATATGACAATTAAGTGTAATATGGTGTCCTAAGTGGTATCCTGGGACAGAAAGAGAGCATTAGGTGAAATCTAAGGAAACCTAATAGAAAGACGGACTTTCATTAATAATAATATGTCAATATGGTTCATTAATTGTAGTAAATGCATCATACTGGTATAAGATGTTACAGGTGAGGGAAGCTAATGTGAAGAAATGGACATGCTCTGTACTATCTCTCCACTTTTCTATAAACTTTGCCCATTCTCAAAAAATAAAGCCTATTTGGCCAGGTGCAGTGGCTCAAGCCTATAATCCCAGCCCTCTGGGAGACCAAGGTGGTCTTGAGCTCAGGAATTTGAGATAGCCCGAGAAAGGGCAAGACCCTGTCTCTAAAAATAACCAGGCATTGTGGCAGGTGCCTGTAGTCCCAGCTACTTGGGAAGCTGAGGCAAGAGAATCACTTGAGCCCAAGAGTTTAAGGTTTCTGTGAGCTACAACGCCACGCACTCTACTGAGGGTGACAAAGTAAGACTCTGTCTCAAAAAGAAATAAATGAATAAATAAAGTCTATTAAAATAAATCATATAGGGGCATGCCAACAACCCAGGTCCCCATCCTAGTATAGACCACGGAGCGGTTACTTAGGAACAGCAGGGCAGACACCCCGACCCAGCTTGGCTGCCCAGAGCATCAAGGCGAGGGGAGAAGAAGAAACTGAGCCCTAGGACTGAAGGGCATGTAATTGATTAGCTCCACTCATGGATAACTGGTGTGACCCCTCTGCCCCATCAGGTCACCAAGGCAAAGGTGGAGGGTCAAAGGAAGGTTGCAGGTGTGTCCTCAGAGAGACCCCGAGGCAGCAAAGCAGTCAGTTCGTGAACGCTGGACTGTCCAAACCCAAAAACTGGGTTTGCTGCTTTCTACCTATGGGACCTTGGCAGGTTGCTTAATCTCTCTGAGCCTCAGTTCTGTAATCTGTAAGATGATGATGGTTGGCAATATTACCTACCTCAATTGGCTGGGAGAAGATAAAATTAGACGTTACATGTACCGAGGCCCTGGTATACAAAAAGTGCTGCACCCATAATAATGGGTACATGCCACTATTGCTCTAGTAGAAACAGAAAACCAGTGACAGAGGTCCCCTCCCCCTCAGCAGTCAGTGTGGAGGAAGTAACTCTTCTTATCTTCAGGACCCTATAAAACCAGACAGTGGGCTGTATTAGAGGATGATTCTAAATAAATGATCCTATCAGGTTATTAGCAAATCACATACCTAAAGTATTTCCTCTTTATTTTCTAGAGCAAATGGTGACATCCTCTTTGCCTAGAGCAGCAAGGGCTCACTTTCGGGGATCCAAATCTTTTCCCAGCATGGTTTACACTATCTCACTCCCTCCCTTCAAGCTTGGCTGCTGTCCCAGACAGCAGTAGGGTGCAACTCAGAAAAACTCTTAATCACTCTAAACTGAGGCAATTCTGGGCTCCTGCCACTATTAAGAGAAAGCTTCTTTTAGCCTCCTGACTGTTGCCAGTACTTGAAGAGCTCAATTCAGTTACTATAATTCACATCTACAGCACCTCCTGGCTATAAAGGTCTCGGTGCTACAGAAATCTGTAAGCTCCCAGCCTCATGGAAAGGGACATAAGTGTGCTTGAGGCAAATGGGTGCAAACAACTGAGAATATGATACAATATAGTAACAGCATGCCCAGCGTTAAAATTGTTCTTGATTTTGTGATCAAGTTGGTTTCCATGTTAAGGCAGGAGTTTTGAAATTAGCGATGATAACCTCGGCACTGCCATTCACAGGTTGGTGTAGAGTGAAGACCAGGTGCTGGTTGACAAGGAAAACGAGAGTCCACAGCTCCTTCTTTAGTGCTGAGCCTCAGAAATGACCAGGTGGGGTCAGGCCATTTTACAGAGCAGGAGAGAAGGCCAGACAGGTCAGCGGTTGTTCAAGGTCACAGCTAAGAGCAGCAAAATGAAGGCTGGACACTCAGTGTCTTCCAAGCTGGGAGTTACACGGTGAGATCTACTCTCATCAAACTAACCCAAACCACAGGGTTTATCTGTGCTTACACCCACAGTCTCATGCTCCTCTTCTCAAAAAAGTGGACATAGGTGGGGTGCCCAGGACAGCCTGCTATATATTCATTTCCATTCAGCAGCATAGACAGTTAAGAGATGAGGAAGGGAAGGTGCTAGATAGGACCACTAGTGTCTGCCGGTCTCAGGGACGGGTAAGAGGGACGGTGTTCCAGGACCTGCTTTAAGACAGCCAACCCCTCTGATTTCTTTTCTGAATGTATTTATCTTTGTTTGTTCTTTACAAGGTTTTTGTTTCTAGTCCTTATCTTAAACATTATTATCGTGAAATTTTAAGCCTTTTTAATTTTGTGAAGGCAGAAAGTGGAAACCTAATAAACACATGTGTAGGTAAAAAGAAAAAAAAAGACAGCCAGCCCAGGTTGGAGGACTGAAAGGTTTTTCCTTCTCCCAGACATTACCACAGGCATCAGCTGAGTTCAAACCGTCTTTTGTCCTTTCAACTCTTCAGGGATTTTCTTCACACACACAGCCTGGTGCTGGTTTCCTGCCCCTGCAGCTCAGGACCAGAGGCGGGGCAGGTGCAGAGCCGCCTTTCTGCAAGTCTATACCACAGTCCAGCAACCTCGGCCCTAGAGGCCAATGGGGGGAGCATCACCTGTGCTGAGAAAACACCTTCCCCCTGGGGTTGTGGGACGGAGTGGTTGCCTTTTGAGAAACAGAAAGGCCAGAAATGTTTCCTTGGTGCTGGAAAGCAAGGACCTGCGTCTTAAGAGAAGACTTGCTCCTCACATTCTTTTAAGGAAACAAGGGCAAGTGGAGGTGGGACACTGTTTTAAGCAGGTTTCGCATCTGGAGGTGAGGATAGGCTGGTAAAATGCAGATCTGGATGACACCTGAGAGCTGGGTAAGAGGCTGCGTCTACACAGAACCAGGTGGTTCCTCTGTGCACCACCCACTTGAGAGGCTCAGAGCCTCTGACCATCCTCTCTCTGCGTGCTTTTTCCACCGCCTTGTGGTGGCTTAAAGGGCCTTTTCCCTCAAGCTCAGCATGAGATCCTCGAGGACAGATTTTATTAATGAAAGAAAGAAAGAATCAATCAAGAAAGGTGAAAACGGCTCGGTACCTGTGGCTCAATCGGCTAAGGCACCAGCCATGTACACCTAAGGTGGCGGGTTCGAATCCCCAGCCCAGGCCCGCCAAACAACAATGACGGCTGAAACCAAAAAATGGCTGGGCGTTGTGGCGGGCGCCTGTGGTCCCAGCTGCTTGGGAGGCAGAGGCAGGAGACTAGCTTGAGCCCAGGAGTTGGAGGTTGCTATGAGCTGTGATGCCATGGCACTCTACCCAGGGGGATAGCTTGAGGCTCTGTCTCAAAAAAAAAAAGGTGAAAAGGCAGGAGGAAGGGAGGATGAAATCACACAGGATGGGGCCCTGAGAGAACTTCAGGCTGCTCTGCCTGAGCATCCCCCACCCCCGCATTTTTGGGTACCACAGAGTAGCTGGGGTCACAGACTCATCGCCCTCTGCCTGGGGTCACCCTAGTGGGCTCCAGGTCTGATCCCTCAGTGGCCCTGCCTTTAGCATGCAACCTACAAGTGTCCCTTCCTATGTGTGGCATGTTGTGAAAAAATAAGGCTGGCAGAAGCCCACAGCGCTAATCTATTCTCCAGACCCCCAATCTCAGACCCCACCACTCTGCCTGGATTTCTTTCTTTCCCAGTGCTCCGACTTGTCAGCGAGAGGGACGCGGAGGAGAAGGGGAAGGGCTGGGGCAGCTCCTGGCCATCCGCCCTGAGCACTCTCCTCAACTGCTCTGATGGAAAGATCCAGGAAGGCAACGCACTGCAGACCCTCCCTGTCCCCTGCACCCTGGACAGCTCCAGGACAGAGAGCAGAAGTCGTTTGTCCCCGAGACATCTTTTCAAGACCTATCTGCCCTTGGAGGCCCGGGTGACTCTGGAAGATGTGTGGGGCTCTACTTAACCTCAAACTCAAATCCATGCCTCAGTGCTGTGCTGTCTGGTTGCTTAGCTGAGGGACAAGCCACTAGCCTTTTGCTGTCACCTGTGAAGGGGTCAAGCTAGGCCAGACCCACTGGGAGCTCAATGAAAAAGATTTACTGGCAGCAATGCCACCAACACTCTTTCTTCCAGGGCGAGAGCAGCAGCAGGTGATGCAAACATGCCCTGGCCTGTCACTTTGCCAGGAAGGGGAAAGGGAGCCATATGCTCCTCTCTGCGTGTCTCAGTAGCACAGTCAGAACATACGGCTGGAGCTATGGAGATGCTGTCCACTTAGCATAGCCTCTGTCCAAACACTTTTTAAGAAGAAAAAGCCTTTATTACTGCAGTGCACTCCCACCCCAGACGCCAGTCAGGCGCTGCATGGTTTTACCAAGTAGTTTCTTTGTTGTCTGAAAGAGGTTGTGGGCCTTTCTGTGTATCTTCCAGATAGTGGGGGCCGAACAGATGATAGACCAAGAAAAACTGGTTATTACTACTGCAATGTTACTGAGTTAGCTATTTAAAAAGAAAGAATTTTCTGACAGTGACGAATATTGCAGTGGCAAGTGGTGATGTCACCCGAGATTGCATCTCTACAAAAAAATCGACCTGCCTCTATGTGGGAAAGACCTTGCTCATGGCTCCCTGGAAGTGCATAGGGAGGCTAAGTCCTTCTCTTGGGTTATTTGTAAACTCCTGTGACTCTAAGAGGGAAAAGAAACAGAAGGAAAAGTGTCAAAACATAACACTGTGTGGTATAATTTTCTCTATTTTCCAATGTTCTATGGCAAAGGTTTTTACTATTACAATCAGAAAGAAGACACACTGTTTTAACACTGGATATACCACAGTCTCCACCACAGATGAATTAACTTAGTGGCAGAAGCCTCATTAGGGGTGGGAGAGAGCAGGCTGGGTGGTACCTCTCCCATGAATCAAGCAGTTGGAATCCAGCAAGAAAAAGTCTGCACAGAGGACCTTTCCCCAGGAACAAGCTTAAACCCACCTGGCGCTGGACCCAGATTTTAGAATCAAAAACTGGTCAGGTTCTACACAGCTACACTGATAACCCGGGTGAAGGCAGGCTTCCAGAACCTCATTAGAAATTCAAGAATCTTGACTTTATCGGGAGCTACCATCAACTATTCACTCTCAGATAAGGCACCAGGGAACAAGACCTGAAGAGGAAAAAGGGAGATGGACGGGCCACCCGGGACCCATCTGATTCTGACTCTCTGGCCCAGAAAAGTAGTCATTGTCAGGAATCCTCTTGGGGCTTACTGGGTTAGCCCCCAAGCCTGGGTTAGCAAATTATTTCTCCAAACTGTGGTTGCCTTGAACACAGATGGGGGTTCATGTAGAGCAGTGGTTCTCAACCTTCCTAATGCCTCCTAATGCCGCGACCCTTTAATACAGTTCCTCATGTTGTGGTGACCCCCAACCATAAAATTATTTTTGTGGCTACTTCATAGCTGTAATTTTGCTACTGTCATGAATTGTAATGTAAATGTCTGATATGCAGGATGTATTTTCATTGTTACAAAGAGGTCACAACCCACAGGTTGAGAACCATTGATGTAGAGGGTGCATGTCCAGACCTTTCAGGTAAATGTATTAAATGTCTAACATAGCAAACGAATCAGAATGTTCCTTCTTGCCCCCTTCCCTCATTGATCTTTAAGGGTGTACACCAGGCAGAGGAACCGTCAGCTACTTACTCAATGTAGCAGGTATGGTAGTTCTTCATCTACTCCAGCCTTCTGCTAGGGACATTCTTATATTGCAAACTGATTTGCAATGAAGAAAGACTCTCCTAAGTAGGGTTTGCTATCTGACTGAGAAGTGTCACCCCAAGGTACTTCTGCAGCCTTGATTAGTGCGTGAAGCAGGAGGCAGGGCTTGCAAGGGGCTTTGTAGCCAATAGCTTTGACCCCTGGATCATGGCTGGGGCAGTGTATCCCTGGAACCAACCTTTGCAATGGTTCCTTGATCCTTGGAGTGTGGCTAAGGAGGAGGGCCCTGGAGCCCTGCAACTGGCACAGCAGCTTGCTGGCCCTGGATTTCTGAAGTCCCTGTCCACAGCACCACGGGGGAAACAAGCCTGGCCCTCTTCCTCCAGTGAGCTCAGGACAATGAAATCCTTCTCCTGGTTACAAAGTGGAGTTCAGAAGGTTTTGCAATATTTATTTCTACTCAACCTCGACATTGCCCCACATGGACTAGTACATTAGCCCAATGAGAAGGTCTTGTCCGCAGCTGACATGAATGCCCTCTGAGTACGCATTAATACCAAACCAGCAGAGGGAGATTGGTGGCTCCTAAATGAATTGGGATTTTTTAAACTTGAAACTCAGTGAACCTTGCTTTCAGAAGCCCCTCCCAGAGACTCTTCCTGATGTCATTTTTTCTTTTTCTTTTTTTTTTATTAAGCCTTTCATACATAAGATCATAAATACATTTATGCCATTATAGGATTCAATGTGTTGATTATTTGTACAAACTGGAATGCTTACTGACATCATTTTTTCATACGGATGCTTCCAAGACAGAAATTACCCCCTTAATGTCAGGCACCCAGGCGAGGCACGGTAACTCCCTGATGCCACTGGACACTCGTTCATCATGTTCTGCTGATTGTCACCCTTCAGAGCAGAAGGACGTTGTGGAGTTGTCCATGTGCCAAGGGCGGCTGCCCTTACCCAGCCTCCACCTTCACCCCCGCACTGCACCCCTGATGCCTCACAATCTCCCCAGCTGATAGCCAAGACCATCATGTGTACCTGCCAAATACAGCCCATTGAGTGTTTTGACCATTGAGCCTGGTGGTTCAATTGCTTATAAAGAATACGAAGACATGATAGCTACTAAGTGCACCTGTCGTTAACAAATGGTCCTCCAAACTAACACCTTGAGCCTATTTGACAAAGTAAATGTTGTGTCTGTCTGTGCCCTCAGGAGAAAGCTTCATGTGTCAAATCTCCAAATGTAGTGTAGGTTGTGTGAGGACGAGCCTGTGTAAATTAGTACTTTCTGTGTGTAAAGGGTAACATCAGTTGTTGCTACTGAACCTTTCTATTTTGGATAGCTTTGAATTTTTTCCCTTGGCCTTTTTTAAACAAGAGTCTTATTCTTTTTTTTTTTTTTTTTTTTTGAGACGGAGCCTCAAGCTATCCCCCTGGGTAGAGTGCCATGGCATCACAGCTCATAGCAACCTCCAACTCCTGGGCTCAAGCGAGTCTCCTGCCTCCGCCTCCCAAGTAGCTGG
>CAUYQV010050347.1:0-25108 GCA_963574575.1 Galagoides demidoff
CAGGCGCCCGCCACAACGCCCGGCCATTTTTTGGTTGCAGCCATCATTGTTGCTTGGCGGGCCCGGGCTGGGGATTCGAACCCGCCACCTTAGGTGTATGTGGCTGGCGCCTTAGCCGATTGAGCCACAGGCGCCGAGCCGTCAGGGGTTTTATTACTTTTTTTTTTTTTTTTTTTTTAGCCAAGTGATATTTATTTGAAATTCATGTGCTTTAAAATATTTATGTCCTTACTATTTTAGGATGCACATTCACAAGGTGAGGTGGTATCATGCTTGGAAAAAGGCCTGGTGAAGGAAGCAGAAGAAAAAGAACCCAAGATTCAAGTTTCTGAACTCTGCAAGAAAGCCATCCTTCGGGTGGCTGAGCTATCCTCAGATGACTTTCATTTAGACCGGCATTTATATTTTGCATGCCGGGATGATCGGGAGCGTTTTTGTGAAAATGTGAGTTCTTCAGAAGCTATTCATCTTTTATTCCTTTTCTTTTCAAATAATTTTAAATATTCTAAGACAAAAAATTATCACAAACCCTTACATGTAGAGAAGTCACTGAAACAAAAGATGGAATTGGTCCCAGGATAACAGGAAATGGTATTGGAGGTACAGCCTTGATGATTTAACATCTAGTTAACAGTAGGCTTCTAACAATCTCCACACTTTATTTTTTTATTTTTTGAGACAGAGTCTCAAGCTGTCACCCAGGGTAGAGTGCCGTGGCATCGCAGTTCACAGCAACCTCCAGCTCCTGGGCTCAAGCAATTTTCCTGTCTCTGCCTCCCTAGTTGCTGAGATTACAGGCACATGCCGCAACGCCTGGCTATTTTTCGGTTGCAGCCGTCATTGTTTTGCAGGCCTGGGCTGGATTCAAACCCACCAGCTCAGGTATATGTGGCTCGCACCTTAGCTGCTTGAGCCACAGGCGCTGAGCCTGTTTGTTTTTTTCTTTTTGAGACAGGGAATCTCACACTGTTTAGGCTAGAATGCCATGGCATCATGATAGTTCACTGTAGTCTCAAGCTCCTGGGCTCAAGTGATCCTCCTGCCTCAGCTTGCGAGTAGCTGGGGCTATAGGCATATACCATCATGCCACACCCGGCTAATTATCACAGATTTTGTAGAGAGATGGAGGGGGTCTTCCTCTCTCTCTTGTACTCTCAGCCTCCCAGAATGCTGGTATTACAGGTGTTGGGCACCATGCCTGGCCAGCACAGCTTTCTGACACTTTAAATAGAGTTAGACAGGGACTGAGAGTAACTTGTGTGCTTCCATTCTGCCTCCTGTTTTGAATTAGCAGTTTCAGCCATGAGAGGCACTAGCTTACGAGTTTTATAGACTCTAGCATAAAGTTTTAAGAAAGAAGACTCCTGGTAACATTTCTCTTGTCCCCAAATTAACAAAATATATCTGAGAACAAATGGCAGTTGCCAAACATCATGGTAAAAATTATTTTCATCCTTTTTTTTTTTTTTTTTTAGAGACAGAGCCTCACTTTGTCACCCTCAGTAAAGTACTGTGGTGTCACAGTTTACAGCAACCTCCAGCTTCTTGGGCTTAGGCAATTCTCTTGCCTCAGCCTCCCAAGTAGGTGGGACTACAGGCAACTGCCACAACGCTTGGCTATTTTTTTGTTGCAGTTTGGCCTAGGCCAGGTTCAAACCCACCACCATTGATATATGGGGCTGGCTCCCTACTCACTGAGCCACAGACGCCTCCCAATTGTTTTCATCTTTATTGTAGTCACTGTTAAATTTTACAAATGGCTGATTCATTTTTTCCAGAAGTGCTCACCATTATTATAATTTGACATTGATAGTTCTGTATGAGATTATGCGTAATGTGCAGCATAACAACTTAGCTAATAATAACAATATGGCCAGGCAAGGTGGCTCACACCTAGAACCCTAGCACTCTTGTGAGGCCAAGCCGGGTGGATTGCTTGAGCTTACAAGTTCAAGACCAGCCTTAGCAAAAGTGAGACCCCGTCTCTACTAAAAATAGACTGAGACAAGAGGATCTCTTGAGCCTGAGTTGGAGGTTGCTGTGAGCTATGACATTACAGCACTCTACACAAGGTGACAGCTTGAGGCTCTGTCTCAAAAAAAAAATAAATAATAATGTGTGTGTTGTATCTTACAGACACAAGCTGGTGAAGGCAGAGTGTATAAGTGCCTCTTTAACCATAAATTTGAAGAATCCATGAGTGAAAAGGTAAGTATTACTTAGCAACAAAGTAGCATTTTATTCATTTCTTTAAAGCTTTCTCAAATCTTCTCAAATAAATTTCTTATAATTTTATACCAAATTGTAAATGACTGATAAAGTTTACCCTTTTCAGAGGTGAGATGTGGGTTTAAGTAGAGAACTAAAGCATATTTGGCTTAAACCAAGAAAATGAAGTTCTACTTGCACTATTTAGACAGTGAGAAACCAACTGGGGGTCGATTTGGGGGGAACAAATTACAGAATTTTATAGAAAATCACACAGAGGTCCAGCTTAAATACATAGGAAGTTTACGCTAACCAAAGCAAATGTGCTTCCTTAGTAATTAGCTATTTAATTTTTTTTTAAGGAAGTAATTAGCTATTTAATTTTTCAGCAACTGTCTCATTAAGCTTTCTCATTACTTTTAGTCCTCTGTCCGTGGACGAATGCAAGAATCTATGGCTGTGAAGTAATTCATTTTGCTATCTTGTCATTTACTTTCCTATGCAGCTGAAGAAGTGTTTCTCATTTTGGTTTTCTTATATCATGCAATAATTTTATTTTAAAAGTATACAATGTTTCCTCCAAAATGTTTTGTTAGTCACCAGGAAATTAATGTTAGGGATATTGTAGAAGAGGAAAAGAATACTTTATGTCAACTAATAGTATTGCAATCTACCAAATATTTATATGTTTAGGACAGCTGCTATTGTAACAACCATTTACAACTTTCTACAGAATTCGTGGGTTCATCATCTATTTACTTCCTAAGTCTTGCCATACTAGTTTAGCATGCTTGGGCAAAATTTCATCAGCCTTAAAGATAAGACATTTTGGTAATGACCACAGTTGTTGGCATGTACTTGACTGTCAGTCTCTGGGTTCATCTTAGGGGTGGGGTACATGTCAGAAGCTAAGCCACACATAGCCCTACCACTGTCTTGCTGTACTCCTTCCCCAGTGTCGAGAAGCACTAACAACCCGCCAAAAGCTGATTGCACAGGATTATAAAGTCAGTTATTCATTGGCCAAATCCTGTAAGAGTGACTTGAAGAAATACCGGTGCAATGTGGAAAATCTTCCTCGGTCCCGGGAAGCCAGACTGTCCTACCTTCTAATGTGCCTGGAGTCAGCTGTGCACAGAGGTAGAGTTCATTTCTTCTTACCCTTTTTATTCATTTTTTAGATTCACGTTCTAAAGCTCCTATAAATGTTAATTTCCTCCTATATTTGCTTTGTTTTTTTAGCCAAAGTCTTACTTTGTGCACTCAGTAAAGTAACCACAGCACCACAGAGTGCTATGGTGTCACAGCTCACAGCAATCTCAAACTCTTGGGCTCCAGCACTCCTCTTGCCTCAGCCTCCCGAGTAACTGGGACTACAGGTGCCCACCACAACACCTTGCTAGTTTTTCTATTTTTAGTAGAGATGGAATCTCGATTTTACTCAGGCTGGTCTTGAATTCTTGAGCTCAAGCAATCCATCTGCCTTGTCTTCCCAGAGTGCTAAGATTATAGGCATGAGGCATCGAGTCCAGCCCTATATTTGCTCTTTTGAGGTTTTGGTGTTTTGTTTTGTTTTTGTTTTTGTTTTTGAGATAGCATTTTACTCTGTCATCCATGCTGGAGTGCAGTGACATAATATAGCTCACTGTACCTTGAACTCCTATGCTCAGGGTAGTCCTCCAAGTAGCTGAGACTACAGGTGTGTATTACCACTCATGGCTAATTTTTTTTTTTCCTCATAGAGATGCAGGTCTCACTATGTTGTCCAGGCAATTTTCTAACTTGTGGTCTCATGTGATCCTCCTACGTTGGCCTCCCAAAATGCTGGGATTATAGGCATGAATTACAGTACCTAGCCTTTCTTTCTTTCTTTTTTTCTTTTGGAAACAGAGTTTCACTTTGTCACCCTTGGTAAGAGTACCATGGCATGATAGCTCACAGCACCCTCAAACTCTGGGGTCGAAGTGATCCTTCTACCTCAGCTTCCCAAGTAGCTGGGACTATAGACTCCCACCACAACGCCTAGCTATTTTTAGAGACAGTGCTCAATCTGGTCTCCAGCTCCTGAGCTCAAGCAGTCCATGTGCTTCAGCCTCCCAGAATGGTAGGATTGAGGCATGAGCTGCTGTGCCCAGCCATAGCAGCCAGACTTTCTAATTTGTTTTTTTTTTTTTGAGACAGAGTCTCACTATGTCATCCTCGGTAGAGTGTCATGGTGTCACAGCTCACAGCAACCTCCAACTCTTAGACTTAAGCAATTCTCTTGCCTCAGCTTCCCAAGTAACTGGGACTATAGGCACAAACCACAATACCCACCTAGTTTTTACTGTAGTTGTCATTGTTGTTTTTTAGCTGGCCCCAGCTAGGTTTGAACCCACCAGGCTCAGTGTATGTGGGTGGCACCATAACCACTGTGCTACCAGGGCTGGGCCAGCTTTTCTAATTTTCGAAATGCATAAGGTGCTGCATTTTGGGGAGAGTTGGGTTAGGGTAATTTAGCACATGGGTCAGCAAGACTTTGGCTCTAAACAAACTGTCAAGATGACCATTTTTATGTTGTTTTATTTTGTTTTAATCTCTTTTATATTTACCCTGCTGGCATTCATAGCTCAAAGAAGTGGGGAGGGGGTTCGTAATGAACAATTGAAGTATAGTCTTTTCTACAGCTTTAATCATGTAGACCAATATGGATTGTTGTTTGGCTTTCATTTTTGCCACAATAGTTATCTTATTGATAAGACTTCGTGAACAAAGCATTTGCATTATTAGCTCAGTAGTATAAATTCTGAATGATGCAGAACACTGACAGGATAAATTCAAGTCTCTGAAGTCTAAGCTCATTTTATGCTACTAAAGCTTTTGCTAAATTCTAAGGTTTTCAGTCTAATATTAGCATGACTGGTAATATTTTATTCCAGATAGAAACATGTACTTTTAATATGTGGTGTATTCTTATCCTAATGAAGACCTTACCCTCCATCATGTTATGACTTATATCCTAATTTAGGGCGACAAGTGAGCAGTGAGTGCCAGGGGGAGATGTTAGATTACCGACGCATGTTGATGGAAGACTTTTCTTTGAGCCCTGAGATTATCCTAAACTGTCGAGGGGAAATTGAACATCATTGTTCTGGATTACATCGCAAAGGGCGAACACTGCACTGTCTCATGAAAGTAGTTCGAGGGGAGAAGGGGAACCTTGGAGCAAATTGCCAGCAGGCGGTAAGGAAAAATTTTCTGTTGCCATTTTGAATGTCACAATTTGTCAGCTGAAGAGACTCTTCTTGATGCTGTCCCAACTTTTTTTATCTGAATCTTTTGTGATATCATAGTGATATCTTTGGGTATAACTTAGTATGAATGTGGAATTTTTACTGCAGGGTTTAAGTAGAGCTCATAATAAAAAGAACTACTTACTCAAAAAGATAGGAGGAGGCTCGGCACCTGTGGCTCAAGCGGCTCACGCGCCAGCCACATTCAGCTGAACTAGCGGGTTCTAATCCAGCCTGGCCCGGCCAAACAGCAATGATGTCTGCAACAAAAAGGTAGGGGAATCACTTGCTGGAGTTCCTAAAAAAAAAAAAAAGAAGAAGAAGAAGGATAACTTACTAGGTTGAATTTTCTAAACTCAGAATCAAGACAAAGCAGGTTCTGGTACATTAGGAAGTATCTTCCACCAGAAGAGAATTTGCCTATCTAATAGGTTTGATTGAACTGAAGTTGAAAAAGAGTTGAAATTTTTTTTCTAGGACTTTTTATTACTGATGTGCAACCTGTCATGAATTCTTGGCCTGTAGGATCAAGAAAGCATGTCATTTTCAAAATCATACCATCTTTTCTTATTAGTAGGGCAACTATGCATGGAAGGATCTTTCTTTCTCTACTCTTAAATTTTATAGTCAGTTCTGTAAAGGAAGTTGGAAAAAATGAACATATTTCACTTGGGAAGATAAAGTTCTTGGCTCAGTGCCCGTAGCCCAGTGGTTATGGCACTGGCCATGTATATACACCAAGGGTGGTGGTGGGTTTGAACCCAGCCCAGGCCAGTTAAACAACAGTGGCAACTGCAGCAAAAAAATAGCTGGGGGTTATGGCAGGTGCCTATAGTCCCAGCTATGTGGGAGGCTGAGGCAAGAGAATCGCTTAAGCCCAAGAGTTTGAGGTTGCTGTGAGCTGTGATTCCATGGCACTATACTGAGGGCAACATAGTGAGACTCTGTCTCAAAAAAAGCTGCTTTCTTGATACAGCAGATTTTGATACCTTTCTATGGTTGACCTTTAATTTTCCCCATTCTCTGCTTGGTGGTGCTTTGATTGTGAACTCTCAATAAGTAATGAACTCTAACACATAGAGATAATTATCTTCTTGAGTACATATTTTCCCAAATGCAGCATAATCATGAACTATTAAATTATCTTAAGTTATGGCCAAATGACTCTGTTCCTGGCTAGCTTCTTTAGTCAGCTCTCTGGCACCTTTCCTCAGGTTTCCTAAGTGTGTCAGGGGTTAGAATAGTTATGTAATCATGTGGCAATTCACATTCTTCGTACAGTAGAACCTCCATAGTTGACCACTCCTTAAATTGACCTAATTTTCATAAACTAGACATCCACCACATGTAGGTATCAGTACAGCAGGGCCAGTTCCTTATGTTGACCACCTCATATTTTGGCCGTTATGTCAGTCTCTTGCGTAGTCAAATTACAGAGGATCTATTGTATTTCTTTCCTACACCTCCTTCTCTGAATTCGAGAGTGGAAATGGTGTCTTCAGTCTTTAGCCTATCCGGCTCTAATAGGGCATTTTCTCCTTTTAACAGCGTAGTACATTTGTTGTGGTTTCTCAAAGTTTGCCTTTCAATCATGGATATTTAACTGACATAATTACAAAGACTTCCAGACTGCCATGGTGCTTCTAACTTCCCTCAGGAAGAAAAATATAAATATTTTGGTCTTTACACAAACATTATATGTGAAATTAGTAATCATTGGACAATAGTCTTTTTTTTTTTTTGAGACAGCCTCAAGCTGTCCCCCTGGGTAGGGTGCTATGGCATCACAGCTCACAGCAACCTCCGACTCCTGGGCTCAAGCCAGTCTCCTGCCTCCACCTCCCAAGTAGCTGGGACCACATGTGCCCGCCACAACTCCTGGCTATTTTTTGGTTGTAGCCTTCATTGTTGTTTGGCGGTCCCAGGCTGGATTCGAACCCACCACTTTAGGTGTATGTGGCTGGCGCCTTAGCCACTTGAGCCACAGGCACTGAGCCAGACAGTAGTCTTTCTACCAGCTAACCACAGCATTTTGGAGTTTTTCCAAATTATCACCAAGGAATCGATGCAAATAACTTGCATCCCAGAATATTGGAAATCTTTTGTATTTCTCTCTTCTTGATCTTTATCTTCTTTAATTTAGGATAATAGAAATGTTTTTCTTGGGCGGCACCTGTGGCTCAGTGAGTAGGGTGCTGGCCCCATATACTGAGGGTGGCGGGTTCAAACCTGGCCCCAGCCAAACTGCAACAAAAAAATTGCTCTGTGTTGTGGCGGGTACCTGTAGTTTCAGCTACTCAGGAGGCTTAGGCAAGAGAATTGCTGAGGCCCAAGAGCCGGAAGTTGCTGTGAGCTGTGACACAACAGCACTCTACCAAGGGTGACAAAGTGAGACTCTGTCTCAAAAAAAAAAGAAATATATTCTTTTCTTCATGTCCTTTTGATTTGTGCTCACTGATTAATATGTGGTGAGGGCAGTGCCTTCATGTAAGAACTTGCAGACAGATGTGAGGATCAGAGAAGGTTCCAACAGAGAACAGATTAGTGACATGAAAAGGGCACCAATTCTTTAATTTGGAAAAAAGGAACCCAAACCAGTAAGGTTTGTGGTTTTCATATTTGCTTTGTTGTTTAAGATCCCTAACGCTTGCTTCTCGCCTGACGCTGCTGACATGGTGTTCAGGCACTTCGTGGAGGTTGGCTGAGTAGCCTATGTCTCCTTTGGGCCTCACGCTGGAAAGCTTGTAGCAACTGTAGATGTTCGGGCCACTTGAAGGAGGATTTGATGGTGTAGAAGCAAAGCTGTATGGATCAAATTGAGTGTAAATAAGACTGCTGTAAAGCTTTGGTTGATGGACCCTGCACTCAGGTAAGAAGACAGGTCATGCCTTTCAAATGCATGCAACTCACTGACTTCATCCTCAAGTTTCCATACAGTGCCCGCCAGAAGTATGTCCAACAAGCCTGGCAGAAGGCAGATATAAATACAAAATGGGCAGCCACAAGATGGGCCAAGAAAATTGAAGCCAGAGAAAGGAAAGCTAAGATGACAGATTTTGATCATTTTAAAGTTATGAAGGCAAAGAAAATGAGGAACAGAATAATCAAGAATGAAGTTAAGAAGCTTCAGAAAGCAACTCTTATGAAAGCTTCTTCCAGCACAAGTTCCAGCAAAAAAGATGACCATTATAAGCAAGAAGGCTGCAGCCCAGAAGGTTCCTGCCCAGAAAGCCACAGGCCAGAAGGCAGCACTTCCTCCAAAATCTCAGAAGGGTCAAAAGGCTCTAGCCCAGAAAGTAATTGCTCCAAACGCATCTGGAAAGAAAGCATAAGAGGCATGATGAAAGTAATAATGGTTCTTTCTGCCAAAAAAAAAAAAAAAAAAAGATCCCTAACCCAAACACCATTTGCTACTCATCTGTGATAATAATGACCTTTTGCATCTATGAAGTCCCTTGCAGTTTACCCAATGTTCTCCCATATATTAGTATTAGTATTATTTTTTTTTTGAGACAGTCTTACTTTGTCACCCTTTCTAGAGTGCTGTGGTATCACAGCTTATAGCAACCTCAAACTCTGGAGCTCAAGCAATTCTCTTGCCTTAGTCTCCTGAGGAACTGGGACTACACGCACCCTCCACAACTCCCGGATAGTTTTTTGTTGTTGTTGTAGTTGTCATTGTTGTTTAACAGGCCCAGGGTGGAATTGAACCTCCCAGTGTGTGTGGCTGGTGCCCTAACCACTGAACCCCCATATATTATTGTTTAACAATTTTCTGCAACTAAAGAAACTGAAACTTAGAGATTAATCAACCTGTCCATGTTCTCAAAGGTAATATCTCCGAGAGGTTCCGAGAGGTAGAACTATTAATAGGTTCTCTGATTCATGATTTAGAACTTTTTCCACCGTCCCCATGACCCTCATTTTCTCAAAAAAGGGAAAAAAGATATGAAGTACATATTTTTATACTTTTCCTTTATTTCAGGAGAAACTATGGATTGAGCAAATTTGTTTATTGTCATTTGTTACAGATCTTGCAAAGTATTTTTCTATATGCTTATAATAAGCAAGCTCAGGTTTATCTCTTAGTTTTATAAAATAATTGAGGAAAAATAGAAAATTATAAGTATTACAATCTTGGTTTTCATAATTGATATTTCTTTAAGTTAAATGAAATCTTACACCTGCTCTTAGTAAAGCACAGAACACTCGAGTGAATATCAGTGTCTTTGTATCAATTTGAATTCTAGATTCTCATGGCAAATTAGGTCTCTTACTGGGAATATCTCTTATCTTTTCTCCTCTCAATTCTGGCTTAGCCCTGAGTGTTGGTTTAGTAATCTGATTAACAACAAGGCAGATACAAGGAAAGTGGCAGGCTTCATATTAATCTTGTAAAGACCTGTTCTTTTGTACATGTCCAGGATTGGTTTGGAACATGTAGATAAGCAGTCCTCACAGGGACTTAGAAAAATTTCTAGTCACATTGAAGAAACCAGTTGGAATGTATTTGGCAAGAGCTCCTAAGCTTGGCAAGTGATAGCTGTTGTATACCTTGGTAGAATACTGTGTGATATACAAGACTGAGCAACTGATTGTATGAAGAGATGACCTTGCTCTTCCATGCTGTCTAAGTTATTTTCTTTCTTCTTTCTTAATTTTTTAAAATCTAGCTTCAAACACTGATTCAGGAGACTGACCCTGGTGCAGATTACCGCATTGATCGAGCTCTGAATGAAGCTTGTGAATCTGTAATACAGACAGCCTGCAAACATATAAGATCCGGAGACCCAATGTAGGTTATCTTATTTGTGGTATTTATCCTTATAGTCTTTCACTTGGTAGCAGAGAGAACATTCCTTCAAATGACTTTTGAGTGGTTTAACATCTTAACTGAAATTTTGTTGAACAGGAACATACTAAGTTGTCTTAAAACTAATATTGGAATTCAGATAGCAGTTCTGCCTCTTCTATGATACGGAGACATCTAGACTTAGTGTGATTGATGTTCATTGGTAATGATTGAGCACATACAGGTCCATACATGAGGTGACTGAGTAATTTTATATAATAGTCAAATAAAAATGAGAAACACTCAGGATAAAGTGACACATAACTGACACTGTATATAATTTATCCTATGTGTATGTTGACTTGTATACTTTAGCTGCTTAATAATCATTAGCAAATAGTTAATTCTAGGCTAGGCATGGTGGTGGCTCATGCCTTTAATCCTAGCACTCTGGGAGGCCAAGGTAGGTAGATCACTTTAGCTCAGGAGTTCCAGACCAGCCTGAGCAATAGTGAGACCCTGTCTCTACTAAAAATAGAAAAACTGAGGCAAGAGGATCCCTTGAGACCAAGAACTTGAGGTTGCTGTGAGCTATAATGCCACGGCATTCTAGTTAGGGTGCCAGACTGAGACTTTGTCTCAAAAAAAAAAAAAAAAGAAAAGAAAAAGAAAATAGTTAATTCTAATTGAAATAGAAATATGGTATTTAGGGGAAGTGGTCATGGACGAAATGTATAGTGTAGTTGCATCCAAGATGTAGGAAAGCTGAATTAATGCTATAATAAAGCATTTGATTCTTGTGCATAGTTTTATTCTCTATGATGTGAAAATAGTTCTTAAAGCCAGGTTGCAGGTAAGAACAGATTTCTCATTCTGCAAAAATGTTTATGGCCTGCAACCAGCCATACACGATATAGTGAATGTTGTTTATTATTACTCTGCTATGCAGAAACTCCTATTCATGCAATGGTGGTGGGATTTAAAAATGGCATTCTTCCTTAAAGCTTTTCGCGTGGTTGGAGGAGACGGACAAACACACTTAGGGCTGATTAAGAATAATTTACTAATATAAAAATAATTGTATCAACCAAAGAGGGTGAAATGGAAAGAGAGGCAGGGGAGAACTGCTACAGATTAAAATAGATAACAGGCTCGGCACCTGTGGCTTAAGTGGCTAAGGTACCAGCCACATGCACCTGAGCTGGCGGGTTTGAATCCAGCCCAGGCCCACCAAACAACAATGATGGCTACAGCCAAAAAAAAAAAAGGCTGGGCATTGTAGCAGGCACCTGTAATCCCAGCTACTTGGGAGGCAGAGGGAGGAGAATCACTTGAGCCCAGGAGTTGGAGATTGTTGTGAGCTGTGATGCCATAGTACTCTACCCAAGGTGACAGCTTGAGGCTCTGTCTCGAAAAATAAATTAATTAGTTACTTAAATTGAATAGATAACAGTTGTATACCAAGGGAGTGGCAGGACTTGACCCTACAGAAGTGGCTTTTACATATCTATCTTAGAGAAAACAAATTGGATGTATGAAAACAAATGGGGGGGGGTCACTTCTCAACCCACCTCCCCACCCCTGCCCCAGGGGTATGCAGCTGTTTAAGATGCTTATTGATTAAATATGACATGTAAACCTTTTTTGGGTCCTGATTTGAACAAACATGTAAAAAGACATGGCATCTTTGGGAAAATTTGAAAACTAACAAGATATTCCATGATATTAAGGATTTTTTGTTACTTTCTTGGTGATACAATAATAGTATTAAGTTTTTATATTTAAGAGAAACATGCTGAAGTATTTACAAATGAAATGATAGTGTTTGGGATTTGCTTTAAAATATCTGCAAAGCGGCATAGACTTAAATGAACTTGGCCCTTTGTTTGGTAAAATTGTGGAGAGGGAAGATGGCTATTACATGATTCTTTTGTACATGTTGGAAAATTTTCATAATAAACAGTTAAAAATACAGCAACATCACATAGATCTTGTGCAGCTGAGTCCTAAGTGTAAGTGGCTTTGAAGTTGATAGGTGTAATAACTGTCAGATTTTAATTTGAGTAATTCTCAGAAAAATAAATTCTATTGTCCTATGAAAATAGCTAAAGGGTTTTGTCCTCAGACCAAAAATATATCATATGGACATAAAGTTCTGAACCTCTCATTAAGACACTTCTCTCTTACTACAATTTCACCTGCTTTATGTCAAGGATCCTCTCATGCCTTATGGAACATTTGTATACAGAGAAGATGGTGGAAGATTGTGAACATCGTCTCTTAGAGCTACAATATTTCATCTCCCGAGATTGGAAGTAAGTATTTTGCAGCCAAAGTAAGTGCACTGCCTTAGCCTGTTCTCCTGTGTAGTCAGTATCACCTGTATATTTAGAAATAAGCAGTAGGACATTAACTTTTGTTGCGTTCAGTGACAGCTAACGTACTCCAGTCGCCTAAAAAACTGTTGCTTTCAGAACAGTAATTAAAAGCATATCAACCCACTACAAGTCTGTACTGAGTATCCCTGTTCACCAGTACTTTGGAAATCAAGTTCAAAATATTTCTGATATGATCTATTTGGGAAGAACTATGGCACCTGTAGGGGCAGCAGAAGCATCTTCAGATCTGTCTCTGAAACGATAATAATGCATTTGTATTTGTATTGATTTGCACAGGGTGTGGGGATTGCTTTTATTTCTTTAACCATTCAGAGTTATTGAATTTATTTTATCTTAAGAGGTTTTTGTCAAGAAGTAACAACTTGATTCTCTAATTCCCTTCTCATCTTTTTAATAAAAATGGGTGGGGGATATAATAGGAGGAGGGTGTATATTATAGTCAGAGGCACTGTCGCTTATGGCCCCAGTTCTCTCCTCTCCCCCTGGCTTGTCTTCCCTTCTCACCTCAGAAACAGCCAAAACTGCATCTCCCTGTCTTCTAGCTTCCCAAGTTCATCTGCTTTCTGAGTCAGTTGTTAAGCCACTGTCATGTGGTCACTAACCTTTTCTGGTGATTAATGTATGTTTGGCCCACATACTTTACCTGAAGGTACAATGTGTTTTTATTTCTATTTCTTGAAATTAGTTCTGGACAGGACTGCAGAAAGCTGGGTGATAATTTCCCTGTGCTTCCTCAGGCCATCTAAACTGAAATAAAGTGTTTAATGAGTATACTGCCCTAATCAAAGTCATGTTTTCTCCTCTTTAATTTCTTCCCCCTGTTAATCAAAAAAGTGCTGCATAGTCTTAATGGCCACTCTGCAGATATTAGTCTGTCTCTTATACTAAAGAGCCCTTCACCAGATCTGGCGACATAACTATGGACAGAATTAAGGATCCCCTGGTCTGATCTAGAGAAGAAGCAGGCTCATTGCTTAATTTGCCATGGCCAGATTAAAAGTTAAATGTTGGCGGCACCAGTAGCTCAGTAGGTAGGGTGCCGGCCACATACACTGAGATTGGCAGGTTTGAACACAGCCCAGGCCAGCTAAAAAACAACAGTGGTAACAACAACAGCAAAGCCAGGTGTTGTGGTGGGCGCCTGTAGTCACAGCTACTTGGAGGCTGAGGCAAGAGAATCGCTTAAGCCTAAGAATTTGAAGTTGCTGTGAGCTGTGATGCCACAGCACTGTACTAAGGGTGACATAGTGAGACTCTGTCTCAAATAAATAAATAAAATGAAAATAAAAGCAGGCGGCGCCTGTGGCTCAGTGAGTAGGGCGCCAGCCCCATATACCGAGGGTGGCGGGTTCAAACCCAGCCCCAGCCAAACTGTGACAAAAAACAGCTGGGCATTGTGGCAGGCGCCTGTAGTCCCAGCTACTTGGGAGGCTGAGGCAGGAGAATTGCCTAAGCCCAGGAGTTGGAGATTGCTGTGAGCTGTGTGACGCCACAGCATTTTACCGAGGGTGATAAAGTGAGACTCTATCTCTACAAAAATAATAATAATAAAAGTTAAATGTCAAGTTTTGTTCATTGATAAGCCTGTTCAGGGAAACCAAAAGAACAGCTGCATTACCTTGCATGGGAAAAAAAGAAAAAGTTGAGTAGGAGATTCTGTTTATCTTGCCATTCCTAATATTACTGAATCTTTTTTTTTTTTTTTTAAGAGACAGAGTCTTACTTTGTCCCCCTTGGTAGAGTACTGTAGCATCACAGCTCACAGCACCTCCAGCTCTTGGGCTTAGCCCAATTCTCTTGCTTCAGCCTCCCGAGTAGCTGGAGCTACAGGCACCCGCCATATCACCTGGCTATTTTTTTGTTGCAGTTTGGCCAGGGCCGGGTTCAACCTCACCACCCTAAGTATATGGGTCCGGGACCCTACTCACTGAGCCATAGGCACTGCCCCATATTACTGAATTTATGTATCAGTTATGCTTGAACTTCACTCATACTTAGTGTTTTTGGGTTTTTTTAAATTTTTTTTTTTGTTTGTTTGTTTGGCCAGGGCTGGGTTTGAACCCGCCATCTCCAGTATATGGGGCTGATGCCCTACTCCTTTGAGCCACAGGCGCCACCCATACTTAAAGTGTTTTTTATTAAATGCTTTTTTCTAAGTATTCTGTTAAAGTGAGGCAAAAGCCTGAGTTCACCAGCCAGCAAGATAAACCAAAGGGGGCAGGATGCTGATCCTCCCCTGGCTTCCACATTGACTGGGGGCTTGGCAGTCCTTAGCGGTGGGGGTTCTTGGAGACCATCACTTGTCCTGTTCCTTCCTAGCTTCCCTGAAGTAATGACAAGCTGCTTTTGTTGGAGAAAAAAATATTTAGAAGAATTAAGTAAAAAGCTGCAATTGCCTCTTGATAGCTACAACCCTAGTTTTTTCTGTGTTCAGCCAAGGCCTGTCAGGGCTGAGTTTGTTATTGTAGGTACCTTACATAACCATGACAACATCTTTGAGGTAAAACTTAAGTCTTTATGAAAGTGAACAAATTTCTACAGATTGACCACTGTGTGTTCATTAAGAGCAAAGTTCAGGAATATACTTTTGCGTTATCGTCAGTCTCCCTACTCTGGGGGTGATTATTAGTGAGTATACAAAGCAAAGCACCTAGTAAAAACCCTCAGTATGTTCAGAAGGAAATATAGAGTGGTTATCTTTTAAATCTTGTAGGCTGGACCCTGTCTTATACCGCAAGTGCCAGGGAGATGCCTCTCGTCTTTGCCACACCCATGGTTGGAATGAGACCAGTGAACTTATGCCTCCCGGAGCTGTGTTCTCCTGTTTATACAGACATGCCTACCGCACTGAGGAACAGGGAAGGAGGGTATGCTGTCAATATTGACTTCCTTTCTTCTTCTCCTTTGTTTTTCTTTTTACTGTTATTTGCATTTATTTTATGTTGCATCTATTCCCATGCCATAAGTTTCTGTTTCTTCAGTTTCTTCTGGGATATCTTTTTCTTCTGTGCTACATCCTCTTCTAGTTTAGGAATGATTTGTTCCTTTTTAATAAGGATTATCTCCATGTGGCAGGGGGAGCTCATGTAGGGGTTATTGCGACCATGAGCTCTGGAAGTTTGTGACTCATCTTGGGTGCTTTGTTTTCACCTGGATGTGCTCAGTGACCAGAGAATCTACATTTAAACCCTTACGTTCAGCGTTCCTCTCCACATTTTTAAGCATGTGCAACAAAAATTCAGCAACCTTTTTGGCCTGGGCTGTTTCGCATGAACATGAAGATTTGAACCTCTGGACTTGTATGACTTTGTGGGGTTTTCTGGGTCAAGTAAATAGCAAACCATTTTCACCTCAGGCCGCTTAGAGGAAGAGGAAGAGCAAGAGCGGTGGCTTCTGGGAGAATTCATGAGAACTATCATTTGTTTTTTTTAAAATAGTTTGTTATATATTTTGATTTCTGTCATCTCAGGAAAACTTTGGTTAGTGTATTTGATGGGGAGAGGTTGCTGCACTACTAGAGCCTTCTTCATGCAGTGAGTATACCTAAGAGTTGCTCTACCACCCTCTTTCCATATGATTTTATATTTTTAATGATATGAGTGGGGGTAAGATTTCCAGATTTTTTTCTTAAAATTCTACAAATCTCGGCCAGGCGCCGTGGCTCACCCCTATAATCCCAGCATTTGGGAGGCCAAGGTGGGTGAATTGCCTGAGCTCACAGGTAAGACCAGCCTGAGCCAAAGCGAGACCTCATCTCTAAAAATAGCCAGGCATTGTGGTGGGTGCCTGTCATCTCAGCTACTTGGGAGGTTAAGGCAAGACAATCGCTTAAGCCCAAGAGTTTGAGGTTGCTGTGAGCTGTGACGCCATAGCACTCTACTGAGGGCTACAAAGTGAGACTCTATCTCAAAAAAAAAATTCTGCAAATCTGAATCACAAATGGACAATTAAATCCTGCTATCCTAACTTTAGCTTTAAAGGTCCAATAAAACCTTTTAGCCAGGATACAAATGGTTCTTAAGACTTCTGCCCTTGGCAACAGAACACTTAATGCCTGTATTAATGAGACAGTGCACTAGTTAGAGCAGAAGCCACCGCACCTCGGGCTCTTGGTATTTGTGTACCCAGCTGCTACCTTTTGTATGGATGTTTGTGTGTGGTTGGCTCTCAGGAGTATTGGGTCTTCTGGTGCCACATTGCCATGCTCCAGGATGGCCTTTTTTTACCTTCTAAGATTCTCTATTGCATGCCAGTCTCACTTGTTATAGAAAATTGAGGTGAAATTCACATAACATAAAATTAAGCATTTTAAAGAGAAAAGGTCAGTGGCATTTACTACATTCACAATTTTATGCAACTGCCACCTCTGTCTAGTTTCACAATATTCCATGACTCCAGTAGGAAGCCCCACACCCATTAAACAGTTACTCTCCAGCCTCCGCTCCCAGGTGTGCTGGCTTTTGTGGCAAGAGAGACTTAACAGTACCTGTCAATGACAGCTTTCTCACAGCCCTTTCAAAAATACTGGTTTTGGCTCAGCGCCTGTGGCTCAATCGGCTAAGGCACCAGCCACATACACCTAAGGTGGCGGGTTCGAATCCCCAGCCCAGGCCCGCCAAACGACAATGATGGCTGCAACCAAAAAATGGCCGGGCATTGTGGCGGGCGCCTGTGGTCCCAGCTACTTGGGAGGCTGAGGCAGGAGACTCCCTTGAGCCCAGGAGTTGGAGGTTGCTATGAGCTGTGATGCCATGGCACTCTACCCAGGGGGATAGCTTGAGGCTCTGTCTAAAAGAAAAAAAAAAATACTAGTTTTCACCTGCTTTACTCTCTGCTAATTCTGTATAACTCATCTAGAGGAGTTAGGTCCTGACCTCTAAATTTCTTGTTTTATTTAATTTAGGTCAATTTTAACTCAGTTCTCTGGAACCAAGTATATATTCTCTCCTGAATTGGATCTTACATTCTATTCTATATCTTAAACTGGCAAATTAATTTTGCTAAACAAACAAAACTATCTAACCTGATCTGAATGGATTCAGATTCAGTTCACTTTTATCAGGATACGCTCAGAAAAGAATGTAATTCCATTTATATGAGAAAATGCTGAATAAATAATTGCATTCCTTGAGATACTGACTTTTTGAAGCTTTCTAGACCATTTATATCTTATGCTGGCAGAGATTTGAAGTATACAGTTTTGGGACATAAACCATAGAGTTGTTAGTTTCCTGACAACAAATTTGCTTTATCTAGTGTCTTTGCATTTTTGTTTTGTCACCTTTAAAATTTTGCTCATTTTTTCTCACATAGCTCTCACGGGAGTGCCGAGCTGAAGTCCAAAGGATCCTACACCAGCGTGCCATGGATGTTAAACTGGATCCTGCCCTCCAGGATAAGTGCCTGATTGATCTGGGAAAATGGTGTAGTGAGAAAACAGAGACGGGGCAGGTAGGTGACACAGGTTTTGTTTGTCTTATGATAATGTTAATGGTTAATGTTTATGTAAAGTACAAACACCATGAAGTCGATCTCTATGGTAATTCATAGGTGTGATTTGTTACATTCGTAAATGTTTTCTCTAGGAGAAATTTTAGGAAAGTTTTCACTTTTCTCCCAAGCAGCTAGTTTATTTTTATATTGTGGTTACCGTATCCCTGATTATTTTCCCTCTTTGTGTTGCTTCTTAGAAAGCCTAGACCCAAAGGCGTGGTTTACCTCTAACAGGTACATAACATTTGTGGGTAGGCATTTTGTACCAAGTGTACTGCCGGTTCCATTCTGTTTTTCTTAATGTATTTTCCTTTTTTTCCCCTCTTTTTTACTCTATTTTATTTTATTTTATTTTTTATATTTTGCAGTTTTGGCTAGGACTGGGTTTGAACTCACCACCCTCGGTATATGGGGCTGGCACCCTACCCATTGAGCCACAGACACTGCCCAATTTACTCATTTTTTATTCATTTTTGTCTTGCCCTATTCTCATTTTTATAAGCCATGTTAAGCTCTTTTCAGATAAGCACAATATAAAATATATACAGGCTGGGTGCCTTGTCTCACACCTATAATCCTAGCACTCTGGAAGGCTGAGGCGGAAGGATCCCTTGAGGTCAGGAGTTCAAGAGACCAGCCTGAGCAAGAGCACCACTACTAAAAATAGAAAAATTAGCCAGGCATTGTGGCAAGTGCCTCTAGTCCCAGCTGCTTAGGAGGCTGAGGCAGGAGGATTGCTT
Source organism: Galagoides demidoff (assembly GCA_963574575.1). Lineage (NCBI taxonomy): Eukaryota > Metazoa > Chordata > Mammalia > Primates > Galagidae > Galagoides > Galagoides demidoff. The sequence goes on from CAUYQV010050347.1 coordinate 18,905, forward strand.
GGGCCCAGGAGTTGATATTTCTGTGAGCTAGACTGATGCCAAAGCACTCTAGTCTTGGGGCATCAGAGCAAGGCTCCTCCCAACAAAATAATACATAATATACATATATGTATATATGGCGTCCATAAAGTTTGTATGAAATTTATGGCCACCCTATATACACACATACACACAAGTTGTGTGTGTGTAACTACTGGCATATATGAATAATGCGAGTGGTTTAAAACAGTCTTATAAAATATGTAGAATTATTTTTTTCACCTACCTGACTAAATTGAGGCTCAGGGAAATATACTGATTTCCTTACCTAGAACTCAGTCCATTCCATTTTACAGTGGCATCATCATAGCTCATTATGTTTTTGAACTTGTGGGCTCAAGCAGTCCTCCTGCCTTAGCCTCCCAAGTAGCTAGAACTATTGGTACATGCTACCACTCTGGCTTTTTTTTCCCCACCTATATAGACAGAGTGTCACTGTGTTGCTTAGCTGCTCAGGCCTATCTTGAACTCTTGGCCTTAAGTGATCCTCCTGCATCAGTCTCAAAGTGCTAGGCTTATAGGCAGAAACTACCACACCTGGCCAATTCATTCCACTATATAATCTCTCTGGATAGGGAAGGAGCAGCTCCTAAGAATTATAAGCACAATATGAGCGATTCCTAGGATTGTTTGCCTAGTTTAAGGAAATTTTCTTTTTCTTCTTCTTTTTCTTTTCTTTTTTTTCTTTCTTTCTTTTTTTTTTCTTTTTTTGAGACAGAGCCTCAAGCTGTCACCCTGGGTAGAGTGCTGTGACATCACAGCTCACAGCAACCTCCAACTCCTGGGCTCAAGGGATTCTTTTGCCTCTGCCTCCCGAGTAGCTGGGCCTACAGGCACCTGCCACAATGTCCCACTGTTTTTTGGTTTCAGCCTTCATTGTTGTTTGGCAGGCCCAGGCTAGATTTGAACCTGCCAGCTCAGTGGCTGGCACTTTAGCCACTTGAGCCATAGGTGCCGAGCCAGAATTTTCTTTTTAAAAGCACATTACTGTGAGTTCCATAGGAAAGGCAGCATGTCTTCCATTTTCTTTCTTTCTTTCTTTCTTTCTTTATTTTCAGGTTAACATGAGGGTACAAACAACTAGGTTATAATGTTTGCATTTGTTAGGTAGCGTCCCTCTTATAATTGTGACCATGTCTTCCATTTTAAAGCACCAGCAAGGAGTAACTACTTCAGCCACATAAATACTGGAACAAGAAGTGAACACAGGTTTCTAGATTCCTTTTGTATCACTACATAACCCCTTCTGGAATTAAAGTTACACGTACAGGCACAGTGCCCATAGCTCAGTGGTTATGGTGCTGGCCGCATAGACCAGGGCTAGGGGTTCAGACCCAGCCAAGGCCTGCTAAACAACAATGACAACTACAAGAACAGCAACAAAAAAATAGATAGGTGTTGTGACGGGCTCCTGTAGTCCTAGCTACTTGGGAGGGTGAGGCAAGAGAATCGCTTAGAGTTTAAGGTTGCTGTGACACCACGGCACTCTACTGAGGGTGACATAATGAGACTCTGTCTCAAAAAATAAATAAATAAAGCAGCACTGGGCACCAGTGCCATATACCAAGGGTGGCAGGTTCAAACCCAGCCCTACTGAACTGCAACAAAAAAATAGCCAGGTATTGTGGCAGGCACCTGTGCTTCTAGCTATTAGGGAGGCTTGAGGCAAGAGAATCACCTAAGCCCAGGAGCTGGAGGTTGCTGTTAGCTATAACTCCACAGCTCTCTACCCAGGGTGACAAAGTGAGACTCTGTCTCTAAAAATAAATAAATAAATAAAAATAAAGTCAAACATACAGAGATCAAACGTTTTAGAGAAGCAACTTTGCTTGTCTACTCAAATCTGGTGGTCATAGGAATATCATATTTATCATTCTGTTTCCTAAGCCTGCTATAATTCTGTCTGATTTATTGCTAGATAATGCCTGTAGTTCAGCTTTGTGCTGCCTCTGTCCAGTGAAACCAAAACCAAAATCAAAGGATCTGAGCATGTAGAAACCCAGGAAACAGTTTCTTTCATACCCATTCCCGCCCCCAGTAAAGATTTAGAAAGCTGCACTACATTGCAGCCCATCATTGAGAAGCTAAACTTAAAAGGATGTCATGAATAGTATCGTTCCCTTCACCATTTATTTTATGTTTGATACACTTACCTTTTTTTTTTCTTCCATTCTTGCTATTGTATGATTCCCACAACCCTCCTCCTCCCTTCCCATGCTAATTCTGAAATGCAGAGATTCATGGAGAAGTAAGGTAAATTTGATCTTTTAACAGAAGACTTTGTTGAGAAGTAGTTGTTGATAACAGGTGCATAACATGGGATATTCTTGGGAAAGTGAATTGGTGCTATACTTAAAATCTTTAAATCCCAAAAATGAATTGTAACAGACTAATGCTACAAGGTAGCTCCAGCTTGGTTTGTAAAGCCCAGACAAAATGGCTTTTAGATGCTCAAACTCTAGTGTGTTCACTTACTGTGAAAATTTCCTCAGAGGATTCTTTTGATGTGTTCTGGGGTTAGGATCCCAGATCTGACTTACAGGAGCTTTCTGCTTTGTGATATGTTCTGGACAAAATAGGGTCCCCACCTACTTTACCCACAAAGAGTTTTAAAATAACCTATGCCAGTCACTGTAAATTTCTTGTTCTGTGATCATTATTAAAGTGCATATTTAAAATTGAATGTGAAAGTGATCTAAGTATAGATGAAAAATGGAAAGACAGGGTTTCAGTGAATCTGGACAAAAGATTTTTAAACTCAAGGAACTGAAGGTCAGTTCTTGTTGGACTTGTGGAGATGGATCATCTGGGGGTTGCATGGCTATTGTACCCCTTTTGCCCTCTTACCTACCTTACTACATCAACTAATCATCTCTTCCACAATCTTAGCTTGGGGATTGAAATAAAGCTTTTGTGTTTTGTGTTCAGTGAGGTAGTTTTAAGAAAAGACAGGAAAAGGAAGATGACACTGGCGGGCATCATGACTTCCCTTTGTTTATGTGACTGATAAATATCTGAATGCCAAGGCTTGCCTTTTTACTTGCAGGAGCTCGAATGCCTCCAGGACCACCTAGATGATTTGGTTGTAGAGTGCAGAGATATAGTTGGCAACCTCACCGAGTTGGAATCAGAGGTAAGCACTGTGTGGCTTCCTTATCAGAGGAGAGTGGCTGCCAGCAGCCAGGGCTTTTTGCTTAGTTCTACTGTTTCTAGACTCTTGAGAATGCAGATTCTCTGTCAGTCAAAAGAAACCTGATCAGATTCTCCCTGATTGCTTTGTAAAGAAGCACATTGTGTTGCTTCCTGAACACCTTCCCTCCTCTCTCTAGAAAAACATTCTATACAGCCCTTTGGTTTCCTTCATAAATTAAGAGTTAGCACAATCATTGGACCTGTTTGTTTCTCTCTTAAGCAAAGATAGTAGCTATACTTCAGATCTCTAAATCATATTCAAGAGTAATCTGAGTATTCCTATTCTCTTATCCTTAGCTCTTTTGGTTAGGTCATTTGGTAATGTTTGTGTGTTTAATAAAATAAAAGCCAAGGACTTCCAGTTAAACATTTATTTATCTCTGTTCCTAAACCTACTAAAATATAAAAAAAATAGGATTAAGGCTGGGCAGCATAGCTCATGCATGTAATCCTGGCACTCTGGGAGGCTGGGGTGTGAGGATCTTTTGACCTCCAAAAGACCAGCCCTAGCAAGAGTGAGACCTCCCCTATCTCAACTAAAAATAGAAAAAAAAATTAACTAGGTATGGTAGTAGCTGCCTATAGTCCCAGCTACACAGGAGGCTGAGGCAGAAAGATCACTTGAGCCCAGGAATTTGAGGTTGCTGTGAACTAGGCTGGCACCACAGGACTCCAACAACCCTCATAATCATAGGCATAATTATTTAGAAAACTATACATGTACATACATAATACAATTATTTAGAAAATACCATGTGGGCATGGTGGCTCACATCTGTAATCCTACCACTCTGGGAGGCCAAGGCAAGTGGATTACTTGAGCTCCTGAGTTCAAGACCAGCTTGAGCAAAAGCAAGACCCCAGCTCTACTAAAAATAGAAAAACAGAGGCAAGAGGATTGCTTGAGCCCGAGTTGGAGTTGCTGTGAGCTATGACAGCATAGCACTGTATCAAGGGTGACAACTTGAGACTCTATCTTTTTTGTTGTTGTTGTTGTCTTTTGAGACAGAGCCTCAAGCTGTCTCCCTGGGTAGAGTGTCATGGCATCACAGCTCACAGCAACCTCCAACTCCTGGGCTCAAGGGAGTCTCCTGCCTCTGCCTCCCAAGTAGCTGGGACCACAGGCACCCGCCACAACGCTCAGCTAATTTTTGTTTGCAGCCATCATTGTTGTTTGGTGGCCCGGGCTGGATTCAAATCCGACACCTTAGGTGTATGTGGCTGGCCTTAGCCACTTGAGCCACAGGCACCGAGCCTGCTTTCTAGTTTTCAAAAGTTTGTTGCCTTCTCTCATTATCTCCTCTCCCATTCTCAGTGTCCTTGTGGGCTTCTGAAGACAGTCTCAAGAGTTGCTATTTCAGCAGCTAGTTCTGCTCAGGGTTGATTTGCTTAAAGGCATTTAATATTTCCTCAGAAGCAATGGTTTGTCATCTAGTTTGAGGGCAGTGATCTAACATAGGGAGCTTTTAAACTAAGAGTAGATGTCAGTTTCCTCTGTTTTCATTTGGAACTGCTTAGCTGGTATTTTGGAAGAACTCCAAAATCTCTGATATTATTGCTAAATGTTTTTTCATCCTTTCTCTCTTAATTCTCCCATCTCTTTTATTCAGTCATAAAGAAGAATCTGCCTCTAGAAAATTTGCCTTTTAAAATATAATGGAGGAGCAATTCTATTTATTCTGAGCTATCTAACTTAAATACGTCAATAATTCCTAAATGTACACTCTAGGTTATTTGCCGATCAGATGCTATTGATTCAGAAAGAGAACTTGCTTATCTTCCACTCCTGACTCTTTCTAAAACAGAATTATTAATATATTTAATTTTCTGCAGGATATTCAAATAGAAGCCTTGCTGATGAGAGCCTGTGAACCCATAATTCAGAACTTTTGCCACGTAAGTAATATCTTAAGGAACAAGAATTAAAAACAGAACTAAACTCACTGGCACTCTGACCCCAGAGTGTGTTAGACTCAGCTCTATCTTCCGCATACATTACTCCTGAGTGACAGCCAGCTTTGACACTTTATAGTTGAAAATATAAACAAGATCAAGATGGATGTGCCACCATCCTGAGAAACCTTGTTTAATTAGCCTTTGTAAGTGATCAGGTATGAGTTACTTATGAAAAAAGATGGAACAAGGAAGCCCCCGTTAGTATGATGAAGTTGCTTTCAGTGTATCATCCCAAGAATTATTAGCAGTAGTAGCTTCTCCTTCTAATTGTTTCCTTGTACCCCCCAGTATTGTGTGATTCTGTTTGCTTTATAACTTGCTCATTATTTAACTACCTAAATTGAGAGAGTGATACATACCCAGAAACCATCAGAATCTAAGGCAGGGTGCAGTAGTTTTCACACTTGTAATCCTAACACTCTGGGAAGCTGAGGCAGGTGGATTGCCCTGAGCTCACAAGTTGGAGACCATCCTGAGCCAGAGTAAGACCCCTTCTCCAAAAATAGCCAGACGTTATGGCGGGCACCTGTAGTCCCAGCTACTCAGGAGTTCTGAGGCAAGAGAATCTCTTAAGCCCAAGAGTTTGAGGTTGCTGTGAGCTGTGATGCCATGGCACTCTACCAAAGGAGACAAACACCATCAGAATCTGATGACCAGGAAGTTACATAAGATACTGTCCCAAAAGCCAGCTGCTGGCATCATGTAAGGAAAGTGAAGATTCATAGTGGGTATTCTTGCCTCACACAGAGCCACTTGCTGTGAATATTATTCTATTAAAAATGTTTATCTTTTGGCTCTGTGCCTGTGGCTCAATCGGCTGAGGCTCCAGCCACGTACACCTAAGGTGGTGGGTTCGAATCCCCAGCCCAGGCCCACCAAACAACAATGATGGCTGCAACCAAAAAATGGCTGGGCGTTGTGGCGGGCGCCTGTGGTCTCAGCTACTTGGGAGGCGGAGGCAGGAGACTCGCTTGAGCCCAGGAGTTGGAGGTTGCTGTGAGCTGTGATGCCACGGCA
>CAUYQV010050350.1:0-25674 GCA_963574575.1 Galagoides demidoff
AGTCCCAGCTACTTGGGAGGCAGAGGCAGGAGACTCGCTTGAGCCCAGGAGTTGGAGGTTGCTATGAGCTGTGATGCCATGGCACTCTACCCAGGGGGATAGCTTGAGGCTCCATCTCAAAAAAAAAAAAAAAAAAAAAGAATTTTTGTGGTTTCATGCCTTACATTAAAGTCTTTTATCCATTTTGAATTGATTTTTGTATATGGCAAGAGATAGGTGTCCTGTTTTATTCTTCTGCCTGTGCCTATCCAATTTTCCCAGCACCAGTTTCCTTTTTAATTTTCTTGAGACAGAACACCATTATGTCACCTTTGGTAGAGTGCCATGACATCACAGCTCACAGCAACTTCAAACTCTTGGGCTTAAGTGATTTTCTTGCCTCAGCCTCCCAAGTAGTGGGGAGGTGCCCGTGAAAACACCCAGCTATTTTCTTGTTGCAGTTGTCATTGTTGTTTAGCTGGCCCAGGCTGGGTTTCAGCCCACCAGCCTTGAACCCACCACCTGTGGCTGGTGTCATAACCACTGTGCTATGGGTGCCAAGCCTCCAGCAACATTTATTGAATAGGACTTCATTTCTTCAGTGTATGTTGTCTGCCTTGTCAAAGATCAGTTGGTCATAGGCATATGAGTTTATTTCTGGGTTCTCTACTCTGTTCCACTGGCCTATGTCTCTTTTATACCAGTACCGTGCTATTTTAAGTTACTATAGCTTTGTAGCATAATTTAAATTCAGGTAATGTGATGCCTCCAAACTTGCTCTTTTTGCTTAAGATTACCAAATTCTTTCTTGGTTCCTTATAAAACTTAGAGTTTTGTTTTTTTTTCTAGATCTGTGAAAGATGACATTGGTATTTTAATGGTGATTGTGTTGAATCTGTAAATAACTTTGGGCAGTATGGACAGAAAATAAAATACCTAGGAATTTACTTAACAAAAGAGGTGAAAGATCTCTACAAGGAGACCTGAAGATCACTAATGAAAGAAATTGTAGATGACACAAATGATTGAATGTTTTATGTGTGATTAATTTAGGCTAAACATTTTGGGCAAAATATTGCATAGATGATGTTATATGGTTCTTATTGCATGACATCAGAAGTACATGGTGTCACTTTTTTCTCATGTTGATGTTAAATTTGATAATCTAGTAAGATAATGTCTCTAAACTCCATATCCTGCTCCCAACAAGTTTTCATACAATCATTATAGCATTCAATGATGACTACTAAGTAAATCAATTACTTTTATGATGCTAGTAAAATGATAACTTGTATTTTCAATAATTCCCTATGGATTTTTTTTTTTAAGAATGCTTCTCCCCTCTAAAAACAAAAGCCATTTTAAGTATCAGTTTGGACTTAGAAATTTTTAAAAACATTAATGTATTATAGTTCATTCTTGTCATTCTTCCTTTTGATGTTCAGATGCAATTATTTTTTATAGGCTACCTTCTTATTAGACTGTGACACTCTTGAATGTGAGTCAGAGTAACATGTTATGGATTTTTTTTTCATTTTCTAACACACATATGGAACTATATATATTTATCAATGATTGAATAAATATAACTACATTCTACAACAAATTGTATATCCAATTTGTTCATATTTTTAGTAGTTAAAGCAATGAGATATTTTTTATTATTCATCAGTTTTACAAATATTAAAAACCTGAATACTCATTTTTATAGTAACTTCTTTTTGAGTTTTTAATGGACACACATAATCTACTAGAGGATAATTTAGTAACACATATTTAAAGTCCTTAAAATGTACATTTCCTTTGACTTTACAATTCCACTTTTGGGGATATAAAGGATGCTTTTTGAGACATCAAACCAATGTGTTTTGTGGTAATCCCCTTTTAAGAGCTGTTTGGCAGCTGCCCTACCCAATGGATCAGTGGAATTCATCGCCTTGTGGACGTGGGGTGGGGGCTGCCAAAAACAAGGAAATCATTGCTTGACTTATAAGTTTCAAAACAGAGATTATTAAATCCATAGTGAGTTAATAGCCTAAAAGCAAGTACTTTTCATTTTCAAAAGTCAGGCTTTAATGAGAAACAGAAAAAATTGCACATTTCAATAAATCAGAGCTTAAAGGACTGACCACAAGAATAGATGATAAAGCAGGAAAAAATCTAGAATATTATGTCAGCTTTTCTTGGGGCTAGAGGGGAGTACCCAGATAAAAAGAGAGGTAAGGCAAGGAGTCAAATGTGTATGTCCTTGTTTCCACCTTTTAGGGTTGAACACCATAGAAAGTGTATGTTTTGATGGAAGCCAAAAGCATGTGCTCTGATTTTTACATGCTACCCTTTTGGGAGAAATTCAGAGTTTCCTGTACTAACAGGAAAATAGAAATGGCAACATGGCTAGCTTAAGTCATAGAGGGGTCGAGTCTCCATAGAAAAATGTGGCTAGAAAAGAGCCAGAGATTCTCATAGGACCAGAAGACAATTCTGGGCACAACTGAGGATTAAAGATATGTGCCTGCACAGGAGTCAAGGTGGTACCAGATAAAAGTTCAGCCCAAAGGCGGACTCAGAGGTAGGCTTTAGTGTTCTGACAGTGGGCCATAGGCAAGCTCCCAGATATCACTGCAAATGGCCCATTCCAGAGAATAGATCAAAGGTTTTATAATCTACAAACTTGGCCAGTGGAGATACATGACTTCAGACTGGTAGCCAGAGACCAACAGGATGAGGACCATCACCCATGGAGCTATCCATTTACATGAGCAACCCCTGTAGCCAGCCACCATCTTCTGAAGGAGAAAGGAAATTTTAATATTTGTTGAAAAGTTATAGAATGAAGTAAAAATATTAAAATCACAAACATTTACAGTAGCATCTTATTCTTTTCTTTTTTTATTGTTTGGAATTCATTGAAGGTACAAAGAATTAAGTTACACTGATTGTGGTTGTTAGGTAAAGTCCCTCTTGTAATTGTGTCCCACCACCAAGAGGTATGCCATACACCATGACCACCCATCCCCTTCTCTCCTCCCCTTTCACTCATCCCTCATTCCCTTACCCTAACCCTTGTATTAGATCATCTAATGCCTTCATATTAGAATTGAGTACATTGGATTCTTGCTTCTCCACTCATGTGATGCTTTACTAGGAAGAATATGTTCTACCTCCATCCAGGTTAATACAAAGATGCAAAGTCTCCATCTTTTTAAATGGCTGAATAGTATTCCATGGTATATATATACTACAGCTTGTTCATCCATTCCTGGGTTGGTGGACATTTAGGTTGTTTCCACATTTTGGTGATTTTAAATTGAGCTACCATAAACATCCTAGTGTAAATGTCCTTAGGGTGAAAGGATTTTTTTCTTCTGGGTAGATGTCTGGTAATGAGATTGCAGGATCAAATGGGATGTCAAGTTTGAGTTCTTTGAGGATTCTTCATACTTCCTTCCAAAAAGGTTGTATTAGTTTGCCATCCCACCAGCAGTCTGAAAGAATTCCCTTCTCTCCATATCCATACCAGTATCTGCAGCTTTCAGAATTTGTGATGTAGGCCATTCTCACTGGGGTTAGGTGATATCTCTGGGTGGTTTTGATTTGCATTTCTCTGATGATCAGGGACAATGAACATTTTTTCAATTGTTTGTTAGCCATTCATCTGTCTTTGTCAGAGAAGGTTTTGTTCATATCTCTTGCCCAGAGGTAGATGGGATTGTTTACTCTTTTTCTGTTGATTAATTTGAATCTCTATAGATTCTAGTTATCAACCCTTTGTCAGATTGATGCCCTGCAATATCTTTTCCCATTCTGAAGGTTGTCTTTTTGCTTTACTTGTGTCCTTAGCTGTGCAGAAGCTTTTCAGCAACTACAAAACTCCTGGAAGTCATCAGGAAATACAGTAGCGTCTCAGGGTATAAAATTAGTGTTCACAAATGAGTAGCCTTTGTATACACCAGTAACAGCCAAGTTGAGAAGCAAATCAAGAACACAATTCCCTTCACAGTACCTGCAAAGAAAATTAAATACTTAGGAATATACCTAACAAAAGAGGTGAAAGATCTTTTCAAAGAGAATTATGAATGCCTAAGAAAAGAAATTACGAAAGGCACTAACAAATGGAAGAACATACCGTGCTCTTGGCTGGGAAGAATCAACGTTGTCAAAATGTCTATTCTACCCAAAGCAATCTACAGATTCAATGCAATACCCATTAAAATACCAACATCATATTTTGAAGAACTGGAAAAAATAATACTTCATTTTGTATGGAACCAGAAAAAAACCTGCATAGCTAAGGCTATTCTTAGTAATAAAAACAAAATGAAAGGCATTATCCTACGTGATTTCAAGCTATATTACAAGTCCATAGTAATCAAAACAGAATGGTATTGGCCAAAAAATAGAGACATAGACAGATGGAACAGAATAGAAAACCAAGGGATGAAACCAGTTTACTTGCCATCAGATCTTTGATAAACCAAACAAAAGCATACAGTGGGGAAAAGAATCCCTATTCAACAAATGGTGCTGGGAAAACTGGATAACCACATGTAAAAGACTGAATCTTGACCTACCCTTACAGCTCTAACTAAAATTGACTCAAGATGGATAAGAGGTTTAAATCCAAGACAGGAAACAAAAGTCTCAGAAGAAAGTGTGGAAGAAACTCTTGATGATGTTGGATTGGGGGAAAATTTTATGACAAAGACTTCAGCAGCCATTGCAACAAAAACAAAAATTAATAAATGGGACTTAATCACCTTATTCTTATAAGAAAACTACATTTTAAAATACATATAGAAAAAGTCTATAGATGTACACATATATACATGAACACTTGTTAATAATGATTACCAGAGAGTGGTGGAAATATAGGTGTTCTGATTTTATTCCCTTATGTTTTATTTGTATCTACAGTCTCACTTTCTACAATGAAGAAGAATTTTCAAAAGTAGTATTTTTAGGTTTCTAGTGAATTGTAAATACTTTTAGCATGAACAGTTAAAAAACATGGCCTTAAAAATTCTCTTCAGATACACATTTTAAAAATATGTAACATTTAGTGTTAAGTTTCACACTCATTCTTGATCAAAACTATATGTAGTTATTAAATTCTAAATGTGGAATCCTTAAACATTTGACAGTCATAGTCTTTATGTTCAAAAAAGATCCAACGAGTTAGTCTATTTTATCCCTTTATTTTTTTCTTTTCCTAGGTTCACTCTTGGGCTAAACTATAGGATGCTTTCTCCATTGGCAAACTGGTCACAAGAAGATTATTACATTTTAGCATTGGTTAGGACTGTCTACCTTGAAGTCCCATATTTAGGGAAATGGATACTTTCTACTTTGTTCCCCGCCCCCCAAAAAGAAAAGAAAGTCTGTTAAAAAAAAAAAAAAAGAAAGAAAGAAAAGAAAGTCTATTTAAAAAAAAAAAGAAAGAAAAGAAAGTCTGTTTAAAAAGAAAAAGAAAAAAAGTCTGTTGTTACTACATATCTGGAAAAATTTAAATTTGGCTCTCTGTTCAAAATTTCTTATTGCTAGTGATCTGAGATCACAGCAAAGTCTGAGAGGAGCTCTGGAATTGTTTGGGGTTTGGTCAGACATAGCAGCTATCTGCATTCAAGGTTAAGTTCCTGCTCCATGTCCTACCCATCTAAATCCCAAATGAAGGGATGAGATGAGATTGGCCAGTAATGCAAAACTTAGAGAACTGTGGCTTCTTTTGGGTGCCGTGCAGTTTGAGGGATGTTCAGGGCTAAAGCATTTTCATCATGCTATTGAACAGCTTTTGCCTTGTTGCTTTTTTTGTTTCTTTGCTTGTTTGTTTATATAGAGAGGATTTTTGTTAAAGTAGATATGCCTTTAAGTTTTGTTTACTCTAGACAACATATCTTTTTGTTTCAAAGAAACAAAGTCTAGAAAAATCTTACAAGACATTTTGGACACAAATGGTTCTTACAAATGATTTAATTATAAGGCAATCAGGAACATGTGGATTATATTTGTCCTCCAAAATACCCATTTGTTTAATATTGTATGAAAGCTCTTAGAATTACTCAGAGTGATAGTTGTTACTTATTGACTCTCCAAATAGTAATGAAGTCATGGAGAAAATATTAACTCAAAATTTGGGCTCCCTTTCCCTAATTATTCTGAACTGTTAAAATAGTTTACAGATAGGCATTCTTACATAGGCATAAGTAGTAGTTAATGAAACAAAATTAGATCAATCACATGCTTTTAAAAAAAAAGTCCTTTGTCAAAGAAGTAAAAACTATGATTTACTCCTTTGCCAGGCTAGCTTAATCTAGGGCTTTCTTGATTAGAACCTATCATGGCATTACTTATTAGTACACTTTTTATATGATACTGACATGCATTGCTTAAATAAATAAAAATTTTAACATCATGTGACACATTTTGTAGAAATTGGATTTTTTTTATACCGATTCACAGACTGATGCATATAACCTTCCTCCTGAAAAACTAAGTTACATTACCTTTTTGTCCCAATAATGCATTTAAAAAAATATATAATTTAATTTCTATTAACCTCCCCCCTTTTCTTTTAATAGGAACATCAGCTCATCTGTACCTGGAACTCTTGCTTTATATGTTTTCTAAAAATTGCTGAGGTGTGACAATTGCTAGGGTAGGCAGCATTAATTCAGTCCATGCATTGGTATGTGCACCTTTTGGGAAATTCTCTTTTCAAATTGTTTGATAATACATATAAGCTTATTGGTTTCAGTGTGTTATGGTTTCTCTTCTTTCACAATAGTGAGAGAAGAATCAAGGACCAACTATCCTGCCATGGCCACCTAGGCCATATGTGATATAGGCTGAACCCATCACTCTGAGCTCACTCTGCACCTCTCTGCCTCACTGTTCTCCTGACCTACATCCCATTTCTTAAAGGCACACAGCAAGCATGCCACCACCTGCTGTCCCCCAGGCCTCTGCACTAGTGGGTTCAGAGAAGCTGTCCCTGTCCACCAACTGAATGACCCTGCAGGCCAACTCCCTGACTGTTCTCCTTCCATTCTTAATGTTATTTCCTGCATTGCAGCTATCATAACAGTATTTGTGTTAGTTTAATGTATGTATTTATTTGTTTCCTACCTGCCTCCCCTCATCAGAAAATAAACCTCTCCCTCTACCCACATTAGAGGAGGGGCCATGTCTGTTTTGTTCAATGATGTGAGCAAAGGCCTGGGACATATGAGGTTCTAAATCCATGTTGGATAATGACTCAATGAATCAATGATTCTCTGGTATAACCCTGCAGAAAACTGTATATATTTTCTAGGAAGATGGGTTGCTGTAATCAATGGGAAGAATGACTCAAATAAAAAGGCTTTCATGCAAGGGCCTCTCCTGGAGACGCAGCCCTCAAGCTGCTCCATGTTCTCTTCTGGTCAAGAGAATTTCACCTCTGCTTGGGGAAACACCTTTGGCCCCAGTGAAGCGCAGTGGAGGGAAGGGTCTCTAGTGCTATTCCTGGCGAGATGGAACAACAACAGGGAACACAGAGCCCTGTCACATCATGAGCAGGAGTGCTGAAGTGGTGGTGACTAGGGAAGCCCCACTGTAAGTTCCTGGAGACTCTACGAGACAGAGAGTGAAAAACAGATCGTGCTCAGAATGGGATCTGCTCACAGAAAGGAAGGCTCAGGGACATCTGGAGTTTTAGTGATTTCTCTCCTGGGCTTTGCAAGTATGGAAAGTTTTATAATTTTCAAAAGTCATTGTTATTGTTATGCTACCTTTTGATTAGATTCCCCAAGTTGGTATATTATGGCAAACTTCTTCGCATATTTTTAAAAAAACACTTTCTTCATGCTGATTCCAAGCCCAACTGGGGCACCACAGTTATACTCCTCTCTGAATTCAATGTCCTGATTTTTTATGATATAGTCTCCTTCCTCTGTCATCCTTTCAAAATATTTCAAAACATTTCAAAAAATAAATTGACTATTTTTATGGGTGTGACCACCTCCTTTGATATCCCTAAAAGAATTAAAGCTGGGCAGCAAAACTAATAGCTTACACTTTCAAATTTTACAAAAATTATTCTTTGAACTTATAGTTAGAAGATTTTCAGAGCCTACGAATTATGAAATTTTCTTTTGTCCCTACAAATTTCCATTTGAGGGATTAAATGTATTTGTGTAATATGGTTCAAGTCTTTCTATTTGGAAATTATAAAGATAATAATAAACTAATAACATTCTTGCTTCTCCAATAATGAACAGAGTGATGATGAGTGTGTGTCTTTTTTTTTTGGTCTTTTTTTTGGTTATAGATGAAATGGTTCACAGATGATGACAATAAGTAAAAGTCCTGGTCTTTCATTTCCTCATTCAGTTCACTTTAACAAAAGTCAACAAACATGTATTAAACATATACAATTTAGACAAATCAAGATTTGGACACTGGAAAGCCTGCCTGTGAAAAGAAGTATACTAAGTTCTGTGCTGACAGAATATGATTTGGTGTTTGAATATGACCTTTTTTGGTGAGCAGGAGGTTTCAGTTCAACATCAGATCCCAGGAAGAATCCACTTTCAGAATAAAGGCAAATGACAAACTTGGAGATGTCATTCTGAGTAATCCAAATTATCACTTCTCTTTGGTTTAGGGTGTTCTAATAGATAGTATTGCATAAAATGGAAAGTTTGGAGAGAATTGAGGGCATGGTGGCATTTTTTAAATGTTTTATTTCTCATAATAAATAAATGAAGGCAAAGGAGAATTGTTAGGGCCAATGGTGGCACTAGACAAGTGGTGGTTATGAGAAGATATAATTTAAAGAAAGGGGCTAGGAAAGATCTCAAACCTGCGATGATTACAGCAATTGTCATCATCTGAGCCCAGAGCATTTTCCCAGTCTCTAGCTTTCTCTCTTCCATCTTCTTTTCATTTCCTAAATGCTGAAGAAGGCAGCACAGGCAGCAGCAGCTCCAACAGGCCACAAGCCTGGCACTGCCAGAGTCCAGGATAGTCGCAGCTGCAAATCCTCCTTCAGCCCTGGGGTCCGTGGCACTAATTGGAGGCTTTTCTAGGCTCAGCGGAGCAGCTAATCAACATCCTAATCAGTGCAGAGGGGAAAGCCTCTCTCTCTTTTAGGCTACCTCTGTAGATCTGCAAGTTGCATTATGTATTTTTAAACAATGGTATAATCATGGCACGTAGACAGGGTCTAACTCTGAGATGTGTGATGTGCTCCGTGTGTTTAACTGTAACTATAAACCTGTTAGGGTGGCAAATTGTTCTGCACCAAGATCTGTGGTTTCAAAAGAGATTTACTTTTGAGCTCTGGACAATGATGTGCTTATTTCACATAAGGGTTCCCATCCCATTTCCCTAGAAAGGTTTGGGAGAGTTTGCTGCAATGAGATTCAAATTACACATTTCCTATGCAGTTTAAGATACTAGTGAGGAACCATTGCTATGGACTGGGTAGCAAAAATCATATTGTTCACAATTCTAATTTTTGTAAAAATAATTCTTTGAACTTATAATTAGGTCTAATAAGAGAAGTAGCACGAAAAGTTACTTATAAATTGACAAAGTAGGTCCATCTTTTATTTTCTTTTAATTTTTTTTGACTGAAAGTAGTCAAGTCCATCTTTTAAATATTTAATTCTAGAATTAAATTTTTTTAATTTCTAAGTATTAAGGGGTGTACAAATGTTTTTGTTACAGGAAAACCTAGTGCTGTGCTTAAATTGGGGCTTTTTGTGTGTTTGTTGCTGAAAGAGTTTGTTCCTTGTACCTGATGGGTAAGTTTTTATCTCTTTCCCCTCCCCCCTTCTCGATTTCTTATGAACTTTTCATCTCTTCATGTCCCCGTGTGCCCATTGTTTAACTCCTAATTATTAGTGAGTACATGGGGTGTTTGTTTTTTTCATTCCTCAGATACTTCATTTAGGATAATGGTCTCCAGGTCTAAACAAGCTGCTGCAAAAGATATTATTTATTTTAATATATATAGTGCTCTTTGTTCTCTTTTATGAGGGAGAGAGAAATATTCTTCACGTACTGACTTTTAGATGTACTTTGGCATATCAACCCTCCCTTTCTTCTCTATTTCTAAGGGAAATAAAATGAACCTGAAGGAATTGAAGCAGATACAGAGGAAAGGTAAGAAGAAAGAAAAGAATAACTTTCTAAATGAAAATGGTACAATTGATGTTTTTTAAAGTCCAGAAGAATTCACGAGTAAGAATATCTATCTTCAAGTCTGTATTTCCATCAAGGTTAGCATGAATGGAAGAGGCTTTAAATACAAGGGAAGTTCGGTGAAGCAGCAGAGGGCTCTGAGGCCTCTCTGCCCTACAAGAACAGTGGTGGCCCCAATGTCCTTGCTGAAGAGCCTGTTGAGTCTCAGGCTTACTCACCCAGAATTACCTATGGGGTTTATGTTCTGCCTGCACTGCTTTCCGTCTTCCCCCCACTCCCTACTCTTCCTGCACCCTAACCCTGGCCCAAACACAGACATGGAGACTGTTTCTTTGTTTACACACATACACAAGGACATACCTACTATTGAATTTGTCCAAACCAACATCGTTTCTCAAATCTACACTACCTCAGTGATCTTTTAAAAGGTTACCCTATTTCTGTTCTTACTATCATCCTCTTCAGGCTAGTACCTACATAGCAGCAAGAATGATGCTAAGATTTGGGGGTAGATCAGCTAGAAGAATGGAGTTAACCTTTACTGTAAGAAAAGCAGATTTGAGGGAAAAAAATCAAGAGTTGAGTTTTGAACATGCTAGGTTTCAGGAGCCTGGAACACCAACAATGTCAAACGGGCATCTGAATATATCAGCGTTCAGGAGACAGGTTGGGAGTGGATATGTGGACTCTGAGATCATCATCTAGATGAGGGGTGTCCAACATTTTGGCTTCTTTGAGCCATGCTGGAGGAAGTAAAATTGTCTTGGGCCACATATTAAATATGCAACACTAATGAAAGCTAGTGAGAGAAAAAAAAGTCTGTGAATAATTTCCACAGTTAAGAAAAAAATTCCTCACATAATAATCCTAACTACACAATGAGAAAATATATATTTGTAAGCAATAAAACTTCTTGAGTTTTTTATTATAAAAGTAAAAGAAAAGTGGACAACATAAAATTATTAGGATATTTGACATTGTACTTGAGAAACTAATGCATCAATATCTGCTTGGTTCAACGGAAGTAGCTGCAATTCTCAGTGAGTTCTCAAGGTGCTCATCAGATACTTTGGTTCTAATTTTATTCTTAATGTGCTTCATTCTTGAAAATACACCTAGTTGCTCAGAAATGTAGGTGTGATGACATAATAAGGGGTGATTTTGAAGTGAGGGATGTTTGTCTCTGGGAAAACAGGACCTACAAAAGTCTAGTAAAGAGATACGATCAATTTTTTTCCTTTAAATTGAATGTCAGACTGCAGCTTTTTGCATTCCTTTTGAAAATTGGCGGGTAACATTTTTTTTTCAACTAAAAATGAAGTCAGAGATGCCCCAAAATGTGGGTTATTTTCCTGGAAACGTTGAAATCTGTTTTCAAATTCTTGTATCAAAAGCAAGGCTGCATATTTTTTTCTATTCACAGGACTGCAGCTAGCCAATGTGTTGAAATGCATGAAATTATTTGAGTTTGCCATAATTCAGTTTCATTTGGAATGCTGTTATGGTTTGAAACATTGTATTGATAAGGTGGTTTTCACCTTGAAGATGCATGTTTAACTCACTTACATGAGTAGTTAAACCCACTAAACATGCTGAATGTGTAAGTTAATATTTATTCATCATCATGTTCTGACACAAATTTGAGTTTGGTGCCATAAATGACTTGATAGCGTGTTGCAAGCCATAGTCTTTTTGTTGTTGTTGTTGTTGTTAGTAGAGAAGGAGTCTCATTCTTGCTTAGGCTGGTCTTGAACTCCTGCGCTGAAGCGATCCACCCACCTCAGCCTAAGGTCTGTTTAGCATTTGGCCTCAGTTTAGTCATTTTACTTCCAAAAAGCAAATCATGTCACCATAGTCAGCATTGAAGGAGTTCCTGGAATTGGTGAAGGTTTTATTCCTTGTCCCCTAGAGATTCATGGTCTTAATGACTATTTGCATGACATTAGCCAATTTTAAAGCTTTTGTGCATGTTTTCTTGAGGTACTGTGCAATGATACTTCATCAAACATGGTGGCAATTGCATCATCTTCTATTAATTTCACAAATCCTTCTCTTTTACCTATAATCTTTGTGATACTATCAGTAATTATACCGCATATGTTGACAATGGACAAAAAAAGTCACCTTAACACATTTTTTTCCTGCTTTGTGTAAATCTCTTGACTTAGTTGTGCCTTTTAATGGCTCTAAACAAGACATTTCTTCATTGACACTATAGTCATCATCAATACTTCTAATAAAAATGGCAAGTTGAGCTGTGTTTATAGCCTCAGTGCTGTCATCCATCACCAAAGCATAAAATATAAAATTAGTAGCTTTATTCTCTAAATCTTGCAATAGATTTTTTAATTTCTTCAATTTTCCTGCCTGTAGTCTGCTGAGACAATTGATTTTAGAAATATCCCCTTTTTGTTCAAAGCAAATTACCTCCGGCATGCTTTCCATACCTTGGCTGAATATACCATCAGGAAATGGTTTTGATATTTTTGCTATGGAATATGCTACCTCATAATTAGCTTGTACAAGTGGTAAAAGTTGTAGCTTTTAAAAAATGTTCTTGTTGAGAAAATAAACTTTTTTTCAGTACCACTCACTATTTTGTCCATATGACACAATCCTTCACATGCATAAGTTTAGCAGCATACTTTTGCCTATAATGCCTTTTCAATTATAGTCTTTGAAAACTTGCACAAATTTCCTAAAAATTAAGCAGAGTGTCTTACTATTTGCCTCCACAAGAGAGTAGTCATCTGTCCACTTTTCACTGAACAATCTTCCTTTATCAGTAATTTTTTTGTGGGAGCGTCTGTTTTCTAGTGAGGCATTGCAGAAATCATGCTAGGTTTAAACGAAAAATAGATAAGGGACTATATTTACTTCTATTATGAAAATTAATTCACTGGAAAATAGAAAGCAAGGTTTAGATCCTCCCACATCTTGGTTGCCGATGCAGGGCAGGTAATGTGTGGGGCTCTCCTGAGGTGTGGAAATACTTTAAGAGTCAAATAAGAATGCTTACCTAACTTTTAAGTAACATTAAACACCAAACATTGCAATGGTAGGTTGACATTTTATTGAAAATCTCTGACTCATCAAGTCACCACAAGCCCATGTAACATCTGATGGTGTCAATTGAACTGTCTGTGCTTGGAGAATAACACACTGGAAGCCACACACCATCATAAAACTGAAGCCACATGTGCACAAATAGTAAGGGTGTCCATAACATTTATTTTACATGATTGTGAAACAACAGTCATTGTCTACAAAGTTCATGCTCGAGAACCACGCAGTTGAGTTCTACCAGAAATCTACCAAAGATCTCACAATGTTTTAAGTAAGTTTACAATTTTGTGTTGGGCCCCATTCATAGCTATCCTGGGCCACAGGCCAAGTTGAACACTGAACCAGATCATCATATGGATAGTATTTAAAGCTGGGGGGCTGGAGGAGAGTACATCAATGTATGGTTTCAAGGAATGAACCTTTAAAAGACTCAGAGATGTGGCTAGTTTGAACTAACCATCCACCATCCCACTGAGTGATACACAGAGGCAGATTCTTAACTCTTTGAATTGCCCTATTTTGCGAGTAAATACTCTCTTAACAGCAGATGTAGAGCTCCTGATTCCTGCAAGCTTCCTAGGTCACTTGGAAATATAAATGGTGATGGGAAAACAAGGACTGTGGGTGTGGAGCACTTTCAGTGGGATTGGCTTAGAAGGGAAGATGGGATGACGGTAGCTGGAGGAGGCTATTGGACAAAGGAAGACTATTTTCAGGGTCATAAGACTTGAGGTGGTTATATGCCAAAGGAAGGATCCATTTGAGAAAGAATGGTTCAATTTATGAGCAGTGATACATTATATTAGTAGTGTATGGTTTCTGAGGGATGAGAAAGGACCAAATCCATTGCACAAGTAGAAGGACTGACTTTAGGGGGTGAATCACTCTTGTACTGTTAGATTTAAATTACATAATAATATTCCACTGGACAGATACACCATCATTTCCCTATTGTTAAAATCCTTCCTTCTATCCCTCCCTTTTCTCTCTCTTTCTCTCTGTCTCTCTTTCACTCCCTTCCTCTCCCACCACCTTTTACTTCTTTCACTATTATAGGTAATTCTTATATGGATATCTCCAATTATAAGTAGAAAAATAACACTTAGCACCCTACCCATTCTATTCCCTAAACAGTGATAGAAGTTGGGTTTATACCAGTATTATACCACCATAGGTTCAACTTCTTTTTGTTTAAGATACTGTCATTCAGGACTTTGTTATGGTAGTACACTAATTGATAAATGCTAACTAATTTATACCTAGTTTTACTGCAACATTTATCACAGTATATTATATTTTGCAATATCCTATACTAGCTTACTTGTCTATCTCCCCTACCAAGAACTGAGTCCCTATCACCCTCCTTGTAATACTATTCTTATATAACTACTAAACATGGAAAATTAGGATTAGTGAAATAGGGAAATACAACATGAAACAGTTGACTTTAAGAAACATCAGACTGAGATATTAAAGTGTTACAAAAGTTAAATGACACCAAATGAATGATATTAATGTCCTAAAATTTTTGATCACTATCAATACAAAGTGGAAGATTTTATTAAGCCTTATTTGTTCATTCTTGATTTCTTAAAATGATTTTTAATTCCTTCAAATATTTTAGAACCAGGTCTTGTTTTCAGTGCTGGGCACCCGACAATGGAGGGCCCCTGCTCTCAAAGACTAGACAAGTAAGCTAAGAACAGTAAAACATCACACTGTGATAAGTGCTTCAGTAGAGACAGGGATAAAATTAATTAGAACGTGTCTATTAGGATCCGTTATAACTTAGGTAAAAATATGGTGACCTAAACAAGTGGTTCATTCTCTCTCATTCAGCAAGCTCAGCGTCAACAGCCTGGGGCTGCTAGCAACCCTGCTCCACAGCGTTGATGAGCCAGGCTCCTCCTGTATGGTTGCTCTGCCAGCCTCGTCTGTTACATCTGTTTCTGTGGTCTGAGACGGCTATTCAGCTTCCTCCTTAATGACTATAGTCCAATGAGCAGAAGGGAGAGGGGGAAGAGGAAGAGGAAAGCCATCCTCTCAATAACTTGAAAGTAGCACCTAGCACTTATGACTCATACCTTGGGTAAGAACTCTGTGTGACACAGCCACACAGGGAGGCTGAGACATAGTCCCCAGCAGAGCGGTTAGGTACCCAGCCCAGATGGTGCCCTGACAAGTGAGCCTCCACCACTCTGGCCAAAAGAAGGAGTCCAAGAAGGATTTGCAGGAAAGTGAAGTTTGAGCTGAGACCTTATTTTAAGAATAGGGTTTTGGATTTAAGTAGTATTTTATTCATGATAAATGATTTTCCCTGATTTTTCAGTATAATGCTCATTAAAAATGCTGCTAAATGCTGTCAGGGTCTAATGTGACTATTACTGTTATTACAAATGAGAAATAGGGAAGGTTTAAAATGACTTGCTCAAGGTCACATGTCCAGTAAATGATCCCAGACCTGTGTGTTATGACATCTCTAATCCAGCTCTTCAGAAAATGCAGCAAAATTTGACTAATGTTGAAGAAAATGCTACTTAACAGAATTTTTCTTTATTTTAAAGGCATTTTCTATTGGGGTCTCGCTTCAGCAGCATAGCTTCCCAAAATAACAGTGTGTGAGAGTAAGAGGAACGGTGTGAGGAGAAGGGTAAAACCATCCATTTCCGTGAGTTTAAGTCACACTGAGAATACCCAGACTCCTCCAAAAGCCCATTCTTGGGAGAAGAAAGAGACCAGGGTCCCCCAAGGGCGGCCTCCCTGCCCCGCCTACGATTTCTGCTCAGTGAGAGGCACTTCATTTGCAAAGATGACCGTTGCCCCCAATTTGATTCGATTCCTCCCAAATCCTAGCCCTCCGGAAGGGCTGCAGCCGAAGGGTCAGCGGGAGGGCTTTGCTTCACACCTTCCACACGCGGAGCCTCAGGGGCCTGCTGGGTGTAACATCACACTGGTTGTGACTGTCTTTCCTAAACTCGTCATCTCAGTAGTATCTTGGGTCCTAAAAATCTTGCAGACAGGAGTTGCTTGGCAGCTGCGGCGTCCTCTTCCACAGCAAGCCAGGCGAGGGTGGCCTCCTGTCACCCACGGCTAGAGTGATTTATGGGTACTATTGTTCCCAAATAAGAGAAGAATTTCCACTCAGTTTCACGATATTTACCCGGTTTCATAAGTTTTGCAACTACCATACAGAAGGAAGAGCTCCCACCATCCTCTCTGGACACGCACTTGGCTGCCTCCGGGAGGGTCCGCGGAGTTAGGGTTTGGTCTGGAACCCAGATTCTCCACGTTCCTTTTTCATCCTGGGCTCCAGGTTTCTGGATTTGCAGGTCTTTGCAAAGTGACACACATCAGAGAATATTTATTCAAAACGAATAGATGGATCCGTGAAAACGGATTCAAAACACACTGAAACGTGGTCAGTGCCATTACTAATCTGCGATTGAGAAATGATGAAGGGGACCACAGGAAGCAGAGTGAGAGTGTGAACTTGAACAACGGCCAGAGCGGCCGTTTCCTTTGACGCCTGTGGAGTTAAGACAGAGCGTGCTTCTGGAGCGGACTTTTCTTAAACTCAGAATAATTTTTGCACTACGGTAACAGTATCTGCCTCAGCCCCCTCCCTTTCCCTCCCTTTTCTCGTTTTGTTGTTGTTATTGAGAGAAGGCCGTGGCGTACTTCACAGGGGAAGCGGTGAGCTGCCAGCACACGGGCCCCTCCCAGCTCCGCTACACAGAACTCGGAGGGAAACCCCATGGACATTTCCTAACTGTTGCTCTATCCAAAGGATGTGGGGGAGGGAAAACAATTCCAGTTTGGGACAGGCATGGGTTTCCTGCGAGAAGAGCTTGGAGTCCAGTGAAGGCTTTCTATCTGCAGTACAGCGCGCCTCATTTCCCGGTGGGTCTGTTTCTCCACCCCTTGACTTTGGTGTCACACTCCAGGGACTGCTGTGGTCATTATCACCATCATCATCATCTCAGGACATGCTAGACTTCACAGATGCCTTGATCTTTATACTTTGTCCCCAAGGGAGGATACGGTTTTCCTCCTTTTCCGTCACTGGCCAGCTCCCCTCCCCGTGTAATAAACAAGGTCAGGAGGCTGGTCAGCAGCTGCTCTGCCTCTATTTGTCACAAGTAGTTGGACTCTTTCTTCTGCCCCATTTGACTTGAGACCTTCATTCACCCCTCACTTCCTCTCTTATCTTAGTTCACTGCATCAAATTCTCTTGGCTAATATGCAGATTCCTCCCAAATCCAAGAGTTTTTCTTTTTAAAAAATTTTCTGTAACTCAAATCTTAGGGAAAAGTAAGTGATTTTAAAAATAAAATTTGCTAAAGAAAATAATAACAGAATCATTTTTCTGAAAAATGAAAAAAAATTAGGTCCACATTTCTTTTCATCATGTATCATCCGTTTTCAAGTGATTTCTAAAATAAATCATGAGGCCTAAATTTTTAAGGCAATTAACCAGTTAATTATCTCTTCCATCTGGAAAGGGAAATATTTAATTTGATGACAAGATGTCCCCGTATAGATTAGCTGAACCATCACTTACAATGGGGAATTATAAAATTACTAATTCATGATTCGGATTATTATTCAGGTATAGCCTGAAAGAGTTCTCCTCAGTTAACAGAAGAGTGATAGTCTTTAGCCTTTTATGCATTTATATAAATACACCTAATAATTATTAATGGAAAAGCTTTTTATTTAAGGTAGGAATAGAGTATTAATCAGCTAAGGTTATTTGAACTCTGTTGAACACCCTTATAGTTTATTCTCTATGTTTGCCTGAAGTTTAACTTAACTGTAGTCAACCAAAAAACATACCCCAGAATCTCTGTTTGCACGGGAGCTGATATTCTGAAAAACGCAAGTACTTGACCTTCTCTGCGGCCTCTTTCTCTTGCTCTCTCAGAGGCAATCTTCTCACGGCTGCTTTTTCATGTCATCTAGGACTCAGCTCAGACATGGCAGTGGTGCAGAGAGGCCTTTCCCTGCACCTGTCTAAAAATGCTCCAGTTTCCCTGCCTGTAAATGCTCCTTGGAATCACTCTGATTCATTTTCTTTATGATCCCCAATTTCTTTCTGAAATTATCTTGCCTATTCAGTTACTTATTTATGGACTGTTTCCCCAACCACAGCATAAACAGCGCTTAATGATTTCTTTTGTGTCAACACTATGTCCTTAGTGCCTGCTACAGAATCTGACATCCAGGAGGAGCTCAATGCTCAGTAAAAAAGTATTGAGAGAATATGTGAGGCATATTATAAGTTGCTGTTGCTGTCAATCAAGGTTGACAAGAGAGAAGATAACAGAGTTGGTACAAAAGTGGAAGGGATGGGGCATCTCCTCAGCAAAGGCCACTGGGAAATTCTTTACAAGCCATGCTATTTTAACCAAAAGAGTAAGAATTCCAGTTCCCCTGTCTATAATCAGTGCTTTTTCTTTTTAAAGAGGGAGAACTTGAAAAAGTGTTATGCATGAAAAGACAGAAAGAAAAATTATTTTAAAAATAAAGCTAATGGTTGCCTTCTCAGTGGTCCTGCTTTCTTCTTGAGACAGCAAATGGGCAGGGGAGTGGCAACTGGAAAGAGAACAAGCAGGGAGCGGCGCTTGCTCCACATAGAGGGGTAGCAGGGGAAGCCTGGGGTCCAGTCTGAAGAAGACAAGAAATCAGAGAAAGCTGCAATATAATAAAGAAACTTGTTTTTAGTTATTCCATCCATAAGGGTTTTGATATCAAGTCTGATGCTGAAGGCAGGAGTAAGCTGTCCAGGAGATCATGCAGAATGAGAAAAAGGACCAAATTAATTATGATGAAATAAAAAGGTTAAATGTTCCTGGACTCTGAACTAAAGAGAGGAAGTAAAGGTGAGCAGCAAGGGTTACTTTCAAATCAGCTTTATCCCTGCCTGCCCCCCTTACCCTGGTAGTTGGTCAGACAAGGTAGAATCTATCTTCTCACTCTATTCTACGTAAGAAAAACAGGAGTAGGTTAAAAAAAAATACTGCTTTTTAATAAAGAAATAGCTACATAAAACTTGACTATAAAATTGAAAACATTAATTAGATGGTAAACAGATTTGGGCCTCATGCTCCTGGAACAAGGAGATGAAGGACAATGAGAACAAGGACCCAATCACAAATTAGTACTCTTAGCCCAGAAAGTGCAAGTCTCATAAACAAAACATCACTTTAGGAATACTGTCTTTTGGTGAGGGAAAAAGATAAGGGTCAGGGGAGGCATCTCTACTCATTCCTTTCTGCTTTTCGCTTTACCTGGTATAGTCTGGATTCATTTAAGTAAAGCAAATGGAAATATAGAGTACTGGGGTGGAAATCTTGGGGCTGCCCAAGGAATCATGGTATTTGGTTCCCACGTCTATGAGATAATCAGTGGGACTTGGGTTTTGGCTGTATAACCATACTGCATCAGAAGGTATAGACATCAAAAGTCTTCTCACTTTAAAAGAAACAATTCTAAAAGAAGTAAGACTTTGGAGATAATAAAAAGATCAGTGCTTGGTAGGGGATGGGGGACAGAAGGAAAGAAATAGGTCGCAGAGGAGTTTTAGGGTTCTGTATGACACCTTCATGGTGGACAAACCCACAGAGGGCACACCAAGAGTGAGCCCTAATGTAAACTTGGAGTTTGGTGATTATGATTAACTTGGTGGGTGATGTTGATAAGGTGGAGCCTGTGCACCTGTGGAGGCAGAGAGGAATGAGACATTTCTGTAATAAAATTAAGTCTTTTTATGAAAGTACTATAGGTTATGTAGAATCTTTCTCTGGGGAAGCAAGGCAAAGGGTGTACAAGACCTCTTGGTATTATTTCAGCAAGATTTTGTGAGTCCATAGATAATTCAAAATAAAAGTTTAAAAACAGGTGGGTACAGTGGCTCACACCTGTATTCCTAGCATTCTGGGATACTGAGGCATGTGGATTGCAGAACAGGAGTCTGAGACCAGCTCTGAGCAAGAGCAAGACTCTATATCTACTAAAAATAGAAAAAATGGCTGGGCATCATGGTGGGCGCATATAGTCCCAGCTACTCAGGAGGCTGAGACAAGAGTATCACTTGAGCTCAGGAGTTAGAGGTTGCTGTGAGCTAAAACATCACTGCATTATATTCAGGGCAACAGAGTAAAACTCTGTCTCAAAACAAAACAACCACAAAATTGGTACAATGATCAAGTAATTGAGGTGAAAGCTATGTTGATTGGTTAAATGTAATCACATTAGATTGTATAAAAATATCAGCACATTTTATCCCACTTATGCATGAATGTATCCAAGATCTATGTGTATTTGACTTAATAAAATAAAAAAAAAACTTAATTATCTGTCTCCTAAATTGGAGTCTCAACATGAATAAATTTCTTTGGATTCCAAACAGATATAATAAATTTCTGCAGTTTTAACAATAATTGCATGTACTTGTTTGGATTAAACATGTATAGAAATGTTCCCGCCCTGGGTGCCTTTTTAGAGATTTTTGCACTAGCCAGCAGCATTGGAGCCCTAAGCTGTGGTGGAGGAGCGTAGCACCCCAAGTACTCTGTTTAGATGATGGATGTATGATAGTGATTTTCACACCTTTATTTCTCCAACATGAAATTGCCACTTAGCTTTCATAAAGATTTTAATGAAAAAATTAAGAACACAATCAAATAGTGTGCAAACAAACCAGCAAACTAGTTGGATGTAGGTAGGTCAACTATGTTAGCCTCACATAAGAAAGACAAATAAATACAATTATTTCTAAACTCCCATGAGACACTGATGGAAAAGAAAAATGTTATCAAATTATTCATCTATGATATTATTCATCTACCTTCTTTAGTTTCTAAATTATTCTCAAATTTTGTTCTTTGACTCAACTTTTTAAAACAAAAGACCAGATTTTTTAAATATGCAAATAGAAAGCAAACACTTAATTTTACTTGCGTCAATTAAAATTGAGAGTGAAACAATGTTGATTATGCAGTTAGGTTTCAACCTAAGTAACATATGGGAGTGGTTTCTTTCAGTAAACCTAGGAAGAGAGCAAGAAAATGTCCAATAAATTAATTATACTTTACTTGTTTTTGACATATTAGTTTTTCTTCAAAAAATTTATGGTACAGTTTTTTTTTTTGTAGAGCTCATTTTCTTTTTAGAAACTCTTGCATATCTTTTTTTCAACAGATTATTTGTCCTTTGTGAGGAATGGCCAAAAGCAAACAAGTAAAAAATGAATAATTAAGTAAATGCCTAGCTGTAACAAGAACCTCATAAAAAGTGATAAAATACCAGATATGTAAATAGTTTAGTGGATAAATGTTATCCATAAAAACATATGGGAATTTATCCATAGGATAAAATAGAGTGGTAAAAGACTAAATATTCCCACGAGGTAAATAATACATGTGAAATAGGGGATAATGCAAACAAATGCTAAATATGCATAAAACATAACCAACTAAATACATATTTACTTAAGAGGTCCCATAGAAATGTATACTAGATAATTCACTAATATTCATGTAATATTAGTATGGAACATATTAAAGGGCATTTGGTCACACATATCAAACATGCAAAGACTGAATGACTATTATATATCAGCTAATGTTAGTTTTTCACAGTGGTATGTGAGACCCAAGAGAGGTAATTAGACACTATGGTAGGAGTGACTGGAGCATCATCTTACAAAGGAACTGATGTTTGTGGCAATCTGATAAGTTATGAGTGCGTTTGTGCCCAGATCCAAGTAATTAGAACTTAAGCTACTAGTTAAAAAGTATTTGAGGGTAGGCCAAAAGAACAATAATACATACATAACAGCACCTGAGGGAAATTGCTTTTTTTTATTTCCAATGCTGTGCATATGAATAAATTTAAAATTTGTTCATATTGTCACTCATTCATTCATTGAGCAGTGAACACATAGAAACCCCCACACTTATGAAGATGATAAAGAGCAAGACATAAAATATATATGGTTTATCAGATGGAGAACAATAAGGCAGGATGGAAAGTGAAAAATTAAAATGAGGGATCAAGGAAGTTGACATTTAAAAGACAAGTAAAAGAAGGAGGAAGCTGTGTAAATATCTGGGGGAGCGATGTTCAAAAGCCTTGAGGTACCTGCCATGCTTCAGGGAGGCAAGCAGGCCAGAGGCACTGCAGAAGAGAGGAGATAGGAGAGGCAAAGGGAGGCCATACAGTCTTTTGGTCTGCAGGCCATTTTTAAGACTTCACTCTTCCTTCCCTGATGGGGGCCCGTGCTGATATCGGAATTTCACTTTTCAGTATGTCCTTGTTCTGGGGGATTTGAATAATGAACTCATGGACCATAGATCAGTGGTAAGATAGGATTTTTATCAGAAGTTAGAAAGGAATACAGAAGAAGTAAAAAGCACCAGAGCTTCTGGAAGGGGGAAAGAACTAAACTAACTAACTGGGGAGTCTCTATGTGGGCTCTTTTATCTAGGGGATTAGGTCTTGAGAATTATATTTAGCTGGTCTTGGCAAATAGAAACATGTTTTCAGTGTTATTGAGTGTTATGGACAAAGGAATGAATACAGCTCGGGGCAAAAGGTCAGGGTGTTCCCTTCATGAACTTTCCCAAACCTAAGAAAACTGGGGTCTCAGTTCCCCCCCTGTCTAGCCTTGAATGGGGGGAACCTTGTATCAATCCTCCCTCTCCAAATAGAAACTCTAACTGCTGTTAGGGAAAAAGGATGATGACTCGATCTAACTGCTTCCTGCTGGACTGGGCGATGATAGAGGGGACAGCTAGGGTTTCTCCAGAGGGAGGATGATCCAGGGGTCCATAATAGAATCAGGTCTTGGACTGGAATCATCTTTATTGTTTGTGGCCTGATGACATGGTCTCTGTAAGACACAAAGCTGGTTGGCATATTAAAAGGTAAGGGTAGAATAGTGAAGGAAGGGGATTAATTCCAGTGTTATTGGTGTCAGTGGTTTCAAGAGAAAATTACATTAACACTTTCATTGCTGGTTTCTAAACAATAACTTTAAATTTTCTTTAGGCTCACAGGTATAGGTTGACTGTAGTGGATTCTCTTCATGGTCTGCTTCTGTAGAGGTGGTGGATTCCAGGATTTTACTCGTGAATGATGTATCCAGGAATCTATTCCCATAACTTCAACAGCTGCAGAAGAAGACAAGATAACAGAAAAAGGACCTTCCCAAGTTGGGCTTAGGGAAGGTGAATTAGAGGAAAGAGTTTGTGTAGCTTTGTGGCATTCCTCTGCACCTGACGCTCCTAAAACAATGTCATCTACATACTGAAGAAGAGTCGCTGTAGGATATGAAAAGTGACTCAAGTCCTTGGCTAAGGCTTGTCCAAACAAGTGAGGGCTGTCTAATTTCTGTCTCTAATAAGGGAAGGCATAGTATAGGTTCCTGTCCCATATTCATATCAATGGTTGTTCCCGCTTTAATTAGTATGTTCCTCCACAAAAGGGGAGCAGGACTTTCAGGCATGATTGGAAAGGTGTGAGAGAACAGCCAGCCACCCCAATTGCAGCTCAAAGGCTGAGAGAAAAATTTGGTAACTGGCTTTCCAGACACCTCCTGTATAGTTACAGATTTGGGGAATAAAAGACCAGGGTTAGAGAGAAGTACAGAAAAGGTTGCTCCAGTGTCCAGAAGAAATTCTGTCTCCTGGTCCTCCACTATGAGGCAAACCCGGGGCTCTTGAGGGGTGATGGCACAAGCTGGAGCCATGAAAATCTGCCCCAGGCACCCACACTCCAGTTTGGGCACTAATGGGATCACTGTCCCAGGAGGCTTTCACCTCTGGAGACAGGCTATCCTCCAGTGATCACCCTTACAGTCTGTACAGGGACCAGGTGGCTTGCCCAGCCAGTAGTGCTGCTCAGGTCAGTCTTTCTTGAACTGGCCAGTCTGACCACGTTGGAAGCACTCGTTCTTAGCGCCTCTGGCTTCCCTTTGCCCCTGAATAGTGCCTGTTTGTTGCAGCACCATTACTAGAGCTGTCATTCTTTTTTTTTTAATTTAATTTTTTTTTATTTATGGCAAAAACATTTATTAAAATAACTTTCTTCAAGTTTGAACTTTATTGGAAGGAGCCCTTAGCTGTCATTCTTTTTTTTAATCCCTTCTCTCTTTTTCCTTCTCTTCCTCCTGATCTCAATTATAAAAGACCACAGTGGCCATTTTAAGAAGATTCTCCAGGTTATGAGCTGTGTCTAGAGCCAATTGCTAGAGTTTTCTTTGAATATCTGGGGCCACCTGAGTAATAAATTTACCTTTTAAAATAATTTGGCTAAAGAGTCGGGTGTCAACTGAGTGTGCTTTCTCATCGCCTCCCTAAGCTGCTCCCGAAAGGCTGAGGGACTCTTGTTTTGTGCTTGGTAAATAGTAGACAACTTAGAATAGTTCATAGTTTTTTTTTCTTGGATCAACGTAAACCTTCCAGGATACACGTTAGAAAATGTTTATGCCTCAGTCATCTTGTTTCTCAGGGTCCCATTCGGGATCCTCAAAGGGAACTGCCTGTCTTCCCATGGGGTATCTGTCCCTTTCCTTAGGAGACAAACTGCCATCAGTATTGGATATGAACCACAAATCACCCCACTTTCTAGCTTTACCTAAGAGTTCAATTAAAAGTTAAAGTTTGATCTATTAGTAGCATTACATCTCTCCAAGAGAGATTAAAGCTTTTTCCTAATCCCTAGAGAACATCTGTGTACTTATTGGGATTATCAGCAAATTTTCCCAAATCAACCTTAATTTGCTTTAAATCTGCTAGAGAAAATGGAGTGTATACTCATGCACTTCC
Organism: Galagoides demidoff; assembly: GCA_963574575.1. NCBI lineage: Eukaryota > Metazoa > Chordata > Mammalia > Primates > Galagidae > Galagoides > Galagoides demidoff. Next base: position 25,062 of record CAUYQV010050350.1, read on the forward strand.
CCCTTCACCACCCACAGTCTCAACCAAGGGACACAAAGAAGGATATGGTTGCCTTCTGGGGGTCCCAGTAGGACCAGAAAAAACTCTTGGGACAGCCTCTCTCCTGGGGTTTTCTGAACGCACGGAGGAAGGTGTGGGAGAGGTAGATGGTGGGTTTGAACTAGGTGATGACAGCACCTCTCTCAGGAATTCCTGACCATTTGGGGAAGTCACTACAGCGAGGAGAGCAAATCTATCTGACAGATTTTACACAGTTGGGGATTGTCCCTGAGAAAAAGAAAGCTTGCACATAGGGCACTTCAAACTACTTTTCTTCTTGTTTACACTAAATATCTAAAATGGTATCATCATTTAAAGTACCCTCCGGGGGCCACTGTTCACCAGTGGAGAGTTGATACTGAGGCCAGGCCTGGGTGCAGGAAAAAACCATACGTTCTTTTATCAGCATCTGGGGATCAAACATGTCCCAGTGCTTCAGAATATAGCCTAGCGGGGTGTTCTCTTGGCCCCAGAATATGTTACCCATGTGTGAGAAAGAACAAACGTCCAGCCTCTTAATCAATCCCACCCCGTACTCCTGGGTTGTCAAAGTGTCCTCTGACCAACCCAAGAA
>CAUYQV010050352.1:0-26784 GCA_963574575.1 Galagoides demidoff
GATACAATGATTAAGCAAATGACATGAAATTTATGTTAACCAGCTTGATGAAAGTGTTTCAAATTGTATATGAAAACAGCACAATGTACCCCATGTTTGCATTAATGTATACAGATATCAATTAATAAAAAAAAAAAGAAATACAAACAGTGTAACCTAATCAATTGGACCTTCATATTAATCTGAGTGACAATTTCGATGCATTTCTGTTTAGGGTTATTCTTAAGTCTTTTGTGGCATTATACATAACATTTCTTCTCTCTTTCTCTAATTGGCTACTTCTAGAATGTGCAAAAATTCTCAGTTTATACCTATTTAACATCTGCCCAGCTCCTTCTAAAAAACTATACTGTGGTTGTACTAATTTTTTAATGCTATTAGGAGGATTAAAGTAATAAACTTAAAACTATACGATCTAAAGACAAGACATCTTCCCAGATAATGAGTATGATATTCAAGAAAGCCTCAAAGCATGCAAACACCACCATATGTTATCTACACTGTATATTACTTACATGTCTAAAATTTTTAAAACATGTTCAGAAATGGATTTTCTTATTACACAGTCAAATTGTCTGCAAACAATATTTGCCACATTGTTTTCTCATTTACTGCCTCCTTTTATTTTATTTTTATTGCATTGCAAGTATTTCCAGTACAATTGTTGAAAAGAGCTGTTACAATTTTTTGTCTAATTCCTGACATTAGTAGAAGCATGTGTAATTGTCTCAATTGAATGGATACATGGATATTTCTTTTATCTCTATCAGTCATCATGAATAGAAAATTGGATCCTATTCCTTTCAGAATGTAGTGAAAATATACTATAGTCTTCTTTTGTGATTTTTTATAGCACTGAAACTCCTTAACAGATTTCTTAATGTTGAATCATCTTTTTATTCCTGTAAAACCAAATTAAGCATATTTATTTTTCTTTAATAATAAAATATCTAGAGAACCCTGTTTGGTGGCATTTTTCATAAGAATTCAGCATTCAACATGAGAGTCCCTTTTATATTTGCATATATGTGGTTTTGTGTAGTTGCTTATTTTATTTATGGGTTTCATCTTGTTTTTTTTTAGAGCTTTATCTTTGTATAACACAATAAATATATCCATTTTAATTGTACAATTTTATAAAAGTTTTCACAAATGCAAACAGCTATTTAACAACCACTAAAGTCAAGATAGTAAATATTTCCATCATTTCCCAGTTTTTATGGCTTTTCTCGTGGTTCTTTGGCTTCAGTACCCTCCCCTTAATTCAGATCCCGGTCTCCTTTCTGTCACAATAGTTTTGACTTTTCTATAGAATTTAGTGTAAATGGAATCATACAGAATGTAGTCTTTTGTGTCTGATTTCTTCCATTTATTCTATTTCACTTTTCTTTTTTTTTTTTTTTAAAGTGACAGATAGTATGATATGCTTTCATGGGGTCCAAAGCTTTGAGATTTACTCACGTGGTTCATGCATCATTAGTCCCTTCCGTTTTGTTATATGGCCGTGCCGCAAGTGATTTACTCATCCTCAATCCAGGTGGAAATATAAATTATTTCCAGCTTTGTGTTACTTTTTAAAAAGCTTCTATAAACTTTTGCATGTAAACTTGTACATGGATACACATCTTCATTTCCTTTGGGTCCATCCATAATTGGGAGTGGGATCTTGGGTCTAGCACTGCAAGTGCACATATAACTTTATAAGATATTATCAAGTCGAATTCCCAGTAACAACACCTAGGAGTACCAGTTACTCCAGATCACTGCCAATTTGCAGGTTTGTGAGTTTTTTTAAGTTTAGCCTTTCCAGCACTGGTTAGTAGCAGTTTCTCACTGTGGTTGTAATTTGTACCTCTCCAATGTGGAATGATGATGATAATCTTCTCTCTTGCTTGTTTGCTATTTATAGGCCTTTATTGTTCAAATTTCCACTTGGTTTTGGCCTGTTGTTATTTGATTTTAAAAATAGTTTTAACTTTTATTTATTTTTCTTTCTTTGTAGGGTACATGTGATATTTTGTTACATTCACTAAATATGTAATGATTAGGTTAGGGTATTTGAGTTAACCATCACCTTGAGTATTTGTCATTTCTATGTGTTGGGAATAGTTCACGTCATTTCTTTTAGCTACTTTGAAATGTACATTGTTTTTATCTATAGTCACTCTACCTCCTGTTGAAAAATAGAGCTTTTATTTTGATCTGACTTTATGTTTGTACCCATTAACCTATTTTTCTTCCTCCACCCTCCCACCTGCCTACCTCTTCTCAGCTTCTGGATCTATCATTCTACTTTCTCCTTATAACATCAACTTTTTAAGCGCTTACATATGACCAAGAACATGCCATACTTTTCTATTTCTTTCTTTCTTTCTTTCTTTTCTTTTTTTTTTTTTTTTTTTTATAGAATCTTGCTTTGTTACCCTTGGTAGAGTGCTATGGCATCATAGCTCACAGCAACCTTCCTTTGTTTCAAGTGATTCTCTTGCCTCAGCCTCCCTAGTAGCTGGGACTACAGGCATCCACCACAACACCCAGCTATTTTTTGGTTGCAGTTGTCATTGATGTTTAGCAGGCTTGGGCCAGGCTCGAACCTGCCTACCCCTGTGTATGTGGCTAGCGCCCTACTTACTGAGTTATGGGCATCAAGCCATGCCCCCCTATTTTTATAGATGAGGTCTCACTCTGGCTCAGGCTGGTTTCGAACCCATGAGCTCAGATAATCCACTGGTTTCAGCAACATTTGTCTTTTTATATCTTGCTTATTCTACTTAGTATAATGATTCCAGTTCCATTGATGTTGCTGTAAATGAAAGGAATTTATTTTTTATGGCCAAATAGTATTACATTGTATATATGTATATGTGTGTATCTATATCTATATGCACTACACAGTTGCTTTGTAAATACTTTTTTATTTATATTTAAATATTTAAGTATTATTTTTATATTATTTTATATTCTGGCCACAGATATTACTGATATTTTCTCCTCGTCTGTGACTTCCTATTTTATTTTCTGACTAGTAGTGACTTAAAAAGCAAAAACAGACAAACCCAGTTCACAAAAATGTCTCCTATATTTTCTTGGAAAAGGTTTATAAGCTTAGCTTTTCTATTTGGCTTTAGTAACTTGGATTAGGTAAACATTAGAATGTTTAGATAAGATACAAAAATATAAACAACAGGAAAAAAAAAGATACGTTAGACTTTTCTTTAGAAACAAGGTAAGGTAGGAGACAGTGAAAAAATATCTTCAAAGTACTAAAGAAACACAATAAAACTGTCAATCTAGAACTCTATACCCAGTAAGACATTTGTAATAATGAAGGTTAAATGAATTTTTCACACACACAGAAGCTGAAAGAACTTATCAGTAGCACACCTGCATTGTAAGAAATGTTGAACACTTTATGACAGAGAGAAAAATCAATGACATAGAAATTGGCTTTACATAAAACAATTAAAACTACTGGAAATGGCTAAATATTTTGGTGAATATAGGGTGTCATAAAGTTAGTGTACTGTTTAAAATAGTTTCACATAGTAAATTGCACATGAACTTTATGGACGCCTGTTGTTTTGTATTTTCAATGAACACAAAGCTGATATGTTAAAATATCAAAATGAAATTATCTTCTAGTGCGTAAGAACTTATGATTAACTTCAGGAATCATGGAAATAAACAAGTTCAATTTTAGCAAATGCCACTGTCTAATGGGGATGAAAAGTGGTACTGTGATAAGTCACACATGGCCCCTGATGACCATCTGCATTGGGATTTGTGAATGTTTGTTAGCCATATGTTTTGTGTACTACAGACACGAATCCAAACATTAAAATAAACTGAACTTAGCATTAGACTTTTGAATCTCTACATCATCAAGAGTGAAACAAATGTTATTCAAAAATAACAATGAATATCAAACATTGTTATTGAAATTTTATTATTAATGGGAATATCTACCTTTTGAAAGTTTCTATGTACACTCAATATGTAAAATAAATTTTAAAATATAAACATAATTCCTCACATCATTATTTTCATTCTGTATAATTATATGATCCATAAGGTACATAATCTAAGATCTATTCATATACTTTTATAACTATAATTTATTCAATTGTATGTTACTTAGTATAATAATCATGTTTTACATAGTAATACATGAACCTATATAAGATACTGTAACATGTGTGATATGCATATACTTTATACTGTTACATTCTATTAAATGTAGGAATTTATACTGTTTAATATTAGTTTTTGTGGTGAGTAAACAACATAAACAGTGAAGTTTTAATGACTAGGATGCTCAGTTTTAAAAAATCCATCCTTTCTGTTCTGAGACATGTATAACTAAATGTTCAAGCATGAACTTCCAGAGAGAGACTTGCACAGATTCAGATCTAGTTTTAGCACTTTCTAGCAATGATAGCTTAGGAAAATGAAATCCTTTTAGCATTAATTTCCCTTTCATAAAAGGGAGCATGATTCAGAACTTACCTTAATAAGTTGTTAAAAGGATTGACTAAATTAATAACTTAAAAATATTTAGAATAATGTGTAGAACACAGTGCTTCTGACTGTCATTAACAGTATCACTAATAGTGATTGCTAACATTAGCATTTAGTAAGCACTGGGAAATATTTTAAAGGGCTCTACATATATCAACTCACTTAATCCTCATGAAAAAAATCCAACATGGGTACGCATGATGTGTTATTCCTACTTTGGAAATAAGCAAACTTGCATGCAAGAAGTTGAATGTTCTTATTATATAGTTCATAAAGCATTTTTCTGTTAAAAAACAAGTCATTGTGGACCTGGTGGGTAAATAGAGTGATAGGTTGGTTAAGATAAGCTTGAGAAAATAGTTCTGTATTGTCATAAGTTAGTCTGTCATGATACTTTCATTAGCCCTTACATCATAGTTGACAATCAAAGTCACATTTGCTTCATAATATGAACTGAGCAAATTAGTTCTCATATTTTAAATCTATATGGAAATGGTTTGTGTAGCATAGAAATCATTTGGCCTTTCATATTACAAAAATTCCAGATAGTATATCAAATCAGTACACTGTACCCCATAATTGTACAGTTATGATTTCATTAAATAAATAAATAAAATATACACTTACTAAAAAAAAATTCCAGAATGAATTAGAGCCAGGTGTGCATGTGTGTGTGTTTATTTGTTAACACAAATTAATCATCACATACTTTGACTTGTATTTCTTCAGTTTTATATGAGTGTGGGAAAAATATAATCATATAAGAGACATTGTATGGGGAAGATTTTCAATACATTTTTGGGCATGCTGCATGACGTGATTATTTTGTTTCTATTGGGTCTTAATAACTAGTGCTTCCTTAGTGAAAGCTTTATTGACAGTATAGATACACTGAGCCAATGTCTATAATCGTTATTGTTTTTAGAAATGAAGTAGCAGAAACCTCATGTTATCTCTTCAATTAGCATTTATTGAACATCTACTTTTGTGTCTGCCACTGACATAAATATTGGGTAGCTAGCAAGGTGAGGAAGCAAACTTCTTACCTAAAGCAATTCACAATGAGTAAGACAGCATAATGACAACACACAATTGCTGGTGCTATGATATCTAGTGATATGGGAGAACAGATATAGATTCCAAGAGGTCTCCATAAAGGGCATGATATTTCTTTCAGCTGCATCCTCAGGATGAGAATGTTTTGTTTTGCTTTGCTTTGTTTCAGATGAATTATGCATTCAATGTAGCAAGTGTTAAAATACCTTTGGTTGTCTGGGAGGCACCTGTGGCTCAGTGAGTAGGGCGCCAGACCCATGTACTGAGGGTGGCGGGTTCAAACCCAGCCCCAACCAAACTGCAACAAAAAATAGCTGGGCATTGTGGTGGGCACCTGTAGTCCCAGCTACTTGGGAGGCTGAGGCAAGAGAATCTACTAAGCCCAAAAGCTGGAGGTTGCTGTGAGCTGTGATGCCATGGCACTCTACCAAGGTCAACAAAGTGAGACTCTGTCTCTTAACCAAATAATAATAATAATAATAATAATAATAATAACACCTTCAGTTGTGAAAGAACAGAGCATACATAGGAAAAGGCAATTCAGAGTGGTTGGAGGTGATGACGTATGCTGGGGTTTCTTTGTGAATGGTTTAGGTTTTATCACATAGAAAACAAGAAACCAATTAAGATAATTTCCATAATCTGATATGTCCTCTGGGTCAATAACAAGCTATGTTGGCGCCTACCCTGTGTTAGGCACCATGTTAGACACCAGAGGTACAATGATGAAGAACATGGAAGCGTCTCCTGCCCTTGGCATACGTACAGTGTACTGAGGACATAGCAAGGTGCTGGTGTCCTGTGTCCTGATAATAGATGTTGAGGGCTGTGTAGACATTTTGGAGGTAAACTCAAGAGTATTTACCAGTTAAAAAGTTGTAGATTAAAGAAAGGGAGGAATGGAAGATTTCTGGTTTTGAGGGGAATTAGATAGTGACATTATTGAGACCTCCAAGAAGAGAATTTGAGGTAGAGAGGAGGACGCTGCCCAACTGAGTTTTAGGAAACTCTTTTACCACAGCTGTACACACAGTTAAAATAATACCTCTCATCAAAAAGGTGCCAATTCAAATGTCCTCAAAGAGGGTTTCTTTCACCACTTTAGCCACGGGATATGCTCTCTGCAGTCCCTTTCTATCCCTCTGGCCTGATTTAATTTTTAATGTTTTTTTCTACCTGAACTTACTTATCTATGCAATCCCTTTCTGGTTTCCACAACTAAGATGCCAACCGCTCTGTTTCTGTTCACCACTTTATCCCAGGAATGGAAGTATAATTGACTCTGAAAACATTTTTGTTCAGTGGGATTGATGGACGTTAACCTCTGGTTAACTTAAAGGTCATTGATGTTTAAGCATGGGTAAGTGTGGGTGCTGTGAGTATAGAGTGAGTCTCTGGAATGCATTTCCAGTCTTTGTGATGCCTTCACCACGTTGCCTCTTCTCTAAAGGGCAACTTGATGTTCCAGAGAAAGGAGCATCCCAGGCATCACAGAGGTGGGATGCAGGAACCTGGTGCCACATGTACAGGTCGTGTGTCATTCCTGATTCTCTTGCTCTGTCTCCCTACCTCCCACTTCCATCACTTCAGGCAACAATGCAGGAAACAGGACCTCTGATTGGTTGGGTTTTTGCAGTTTTTGGCCGGAGCTGGGTTTGGACCCACCACCTCCAATATATGGGTCCAACACCCTACTCCTTTGAGCCACAGGCACCGCCCTGACCAGTTGGTTTTTAATAGTTTTATCCATCAGAAAGAGAAGGACAGTCCAGTTTACTACCAGTTCTAAAATCCCTTTGGTTGGCCTGGCTTAGATCTGGGGCCAGCCCTTGACCACTGTGATCAGTGTAGAAAGAGTCCTGTACAGAGTGGCTGTGCGTCCTGGCCTACCATAGTCAGTCCCATTTATGCCTATCAACTCAAGTTAGTTATCAGTAGCACCCTCTCTCACCAGTTTAGAACAAAACAGTTTGTTCCTCCATATGAAGAAAATGTCTTCTCCTGTGGTCCACATTTGACTGGCAGGTCCTAGAAATATGGTTGGGATGAGCAGAAGTAGAAGTTGGATGGAAGGATAAGATGACCAAGAGGTGAGAGAAGCCTTCAGGAATTGCCTGTATGCCTGTGTCCCTCTCTGCATGCTGTCCCCAGTGTGCAGTCAGTCAGCAGAGCTCCAGCATACCTTGCGATTCACCCTTAGCAGTGCCGGTCTCCTCTCATGATACCACCAAGAAGGATTTGGATCAATGCTAAATTACAGAATGAATATCCGTCTGAGGTCTTCTGCCACTTCTAAATGTCTCCTCCACATTAAGAAATTCCTGCCCTGTGGAAGTTATGCACTTCTCATGCATGAAATACCTGGTCAGGATTTCCCCAACAAGCTTCTTTTCTGGTCCTAGGATGGTATTAAGAGTCATGGGAAATAGACGGGTGTGGTGGCTCATGCCTGTAATTCTAGCACTGTGGGAGGCTGGGTGGATCACCTGAGCTCAGGAGTTCCAGACCAGCCTGAGCCAGAGCGAGACCCTGTCTCTAAAAAAAAAGGCAGGGCATTACAGTGCATGCCTGTAGTCCCAGCTACTAGGGAGGGTGAAGCAAGAGAATTGCTTGAGCCCAAGAGTTTGAGGTTGCTGTGAGCTATGATGCCATAGGATTCTACTGAGGGTGACAAAGTGAGAGTCTGTTTCAAAAAAAAAAAAAAAAAGGCAACTGAGAATTCTGAAGTGAATTCCCAAATTTTTCCTAGAAATGACAAAATAACAGAAAATGAACACAGCCACCACCACCCAACACTGGGGGAGATATCCTGGAATCTTGAGACACTCGTACCTATCTCTATACATTGCACCATTTTCTTAAGTGTTATCTAATCCTTATTTTTCATTTTACACTTTTTCGTTCTGTATTTTTTTCTCTGTCTCATCTCATTCTCCCAGTTTTCCATCTGCCTCTTTGCTGTCACACTTTCATCCCACCCTTCCTTTATTCCCTCACTTCTTACCTTCCTCCCTCCATATTCTTTCTGGTGTTTATCCTTGTTGGATGGACACTGGCTAAGTGTCAAGTGGACTTGTCCCTGGACATAACTGAGGCTTATTAAGGGACACTTTCCTGGCTCTGAGGACTCTGCTTCAGTGTTTTGGGCCACAGCTCCAGCCCTGGTGTAACTTCAGTAAGATGGTGACCCAGGCAGGGGCAGTATCCACTCGGACACTTTGTGCCATAGGAGAACCTTTCTACGCAGCTGTGCTTGAAGGTGAGGAACTGATTTGCAGTATTGGAGGCGTGCATTCTTTGCTGCCTGTTCCTTCCCAGACAGCCTGCTCCCTGAGCTGAATACGAGGTCTGACTTCTCAATATTTACTGGTACGTTTGCCCACCGTCCAGATGAATATTGACTTGTACAAGACCAATGCAGTGTTGAAGTTGCCGCTCTATAATTTCAGCAGAGTTCAGAGAAGCAAGCAGAGAAGAGAGCAGGGAAACCCATAAACATCTGTGGGAATCAGGAAACAGGTTCATTTGGAAGATGAAAAAGAAACTCTAAAGAGATGTTTACATTATCCTGAGGAGAAGAAGCTGTATTCACAGAGTTTATTGTCAAATTTTGAAGATAAGTCATAATATATTTCTCTCTGGTGTTGCATTAAAATTCTGTATTCAAGACTTTGGGTCTATGCCTTGTGTTTTAGCTCCTGGCCATGGTAGGTGCCATATTGCAGGTCTTTATTCATTTATTCCTTCAACAAATATGTTGTCTGCATCTGTAATGTGTTAGCCAGGATAGTATACTGGGGCTATACAAAGGTGGCCAAGACAGGCAGGTTCCTCTTACAGAGAGCTTACATTCTATCTATAGATGCAAAGAATTCAATTGAGGAGGGACTTACAATTACTGGGCTTCTGAAACAAAAAGGAGGCTACTGCTCTCGCTGGTGTATGGTGAACAGGGTCTGAATAGTATAGGCGAAGTGGGGGAATAGATGGTGACAAGGGCCATGAAGTGGAGTAAAGATTTTTTATTTTTATTTATTATTATTATTATTATTTTGAGCAGGGCTGGGTTTGAACCCACAACCTCTGGTATATGGTGCTCTACTCCTTTGAGCCACAGGTGCCACCCAAGAGGAGTAAAGATTTTATTCCAAGTGCAAAGGATACTTCACAATCATGGCTACCTCTTCAGGGCTAGACTTAAAGACCAGAAATCTCTCATGCCCTGCTGGACTTCGGGTATTGTTTGCCCTGCACTTGCTGTGATTTCCTAAAATCTGTCTGTGTGGGAATCATCAGTGCCAGTTTTAAAATAGTTTAATTCAAAACCCACAGAATTAGGGAAAATTTTCAGCAGGATTAATTCTAATTTATTCTCAGTCTCTGACTACCTGTCACAAATTTCAGCTGCCTTCTTGAATGTCTACTTTCAACAGCAGCTTGCTGGGGTGGGATCATCTTCTGATTTCCTGTGAGAGGGAGTCCCATCCCGCCTCTGTGAATTTGGGCAAAATCTATCATATGTGTCAGTCTAGCTATTCTTCCACCTAGTACTTGGGTCACAAAATATGAATTAAGATATAAGCTATTTCATACTGTCCTTTACTAATCTTTATAAAGAATTGGGAATAGTATATGTTAAACATCATACTTAGGGTCTTCTCAGAGGCATGAAACTTCTGCACATCTGCAAATTCTTTTAAATGCTGGAGATGAGCAACAAGACCTCTTTTAGGCATATTAACCCCTTGGCCAAACTCTGAATGTCGTTTAAAATTAGTATAATATTAATTTTTTTTATAATTAAAGTTTAAACTTGGCTGAAATTTCCCAATAGTTAACATCCAGTTGAGCACATTTTCAGGGTTTTTGTTTTTAATCTCTCCTGATTATATTCCTGTAGAATTTTAATTTTATTTTTTTAATTAAAGGAAATTTGCAGAATCTCAATGTCGTGCATCCAATTTTTATGAACAGACAGAACCTTTGTTTTCATAGAAATCTTTGCCTGTTAAGAGCTCCACTCTGAAAAACTCCATAATAAAGCATCAAGAGTTGTTTCCAATAAGATCTAGAGTTGTTTTAGATAGAAGCAAATTGTAACTGAACTCATTCTTTCCTGCGGTTTAGTTACCAGGAGCAAGACACACATTATTCCTATTGTTCTGTAGATCTTCGCTGGAATGTTTGCCTTCACTGATGTCTCCAGGCAAGCACTGGAGCTCAGTGAAATTCTTTCCTGAAAAGTAAAGTGTACAAGGGTTATACAGAATCCTCACACTGAGGATGTCTACATCTGACTTTTACCTTCCTCCAAGAAAAAAGAAGTATGTGAGAAACAGGAAATATGGAATATGGAAAAAATTGGGAAGAGGAAAAAGAGAAAAGTGAAACTGGGGAAGAGTCCAATGGACAGGTAGAAAATGAGAAGTACTGAGATTTAAGAGGGAATTGGAAGAGAAAGGATACAGGATCATTTTCAAAGTGTAAGTTAGGGGAAAGAGCTGAGGGAGGTCAAAGAGTAAGTAAGAAAATGGAGACAAGAAGGCTTAAGAGTTAACAGGAAAGAGGATGCAATTTTGCAGACTGAAAATGATTCCACTGTTGCATGAGTTTCCTATGGCTATTGTAACAAATTACCACAAACTTGGTGACTTAAACAACACAAATTCTGTTTTTCAGGTCAGTGGTCTGAAATTGGTCTCACTAGGCTAAAAGCAAAAAGTGTCAGCCAGGCTATGTTCCTTTCTGCAGCCTCTAAGGGAGAATTTGTTTCCTTGTCTTTCAACTTTTTAGAGGTTACCCACAATTCTTGGTTCATGACTTCCTGTATCAGCAAAACCAGCAAAGGCAGATTGAGTCTTTCTCACACTAAATAACTCTTGTTTCTGCTTCCGTTGTCACATTTCCATATCTGCCTCTCTGTCTCTCTCTTTCTATTTTCTTTTTTTTTTTAACATTGATAAAAATATTTATTCAGGGACAATACAAGGTCTATAGATAATTATAAAATAGATAATATTTGTTAGATCTATTATCTATGATAATAATTGTTAAATATTTGGATAAAATAGTTCACATATGATTTTTTTCCTTTTTTCTTTATTAAATCATAACTAACTATGCACATAAATGCATTTAAGGGGTACAATGTACTCATTTGATATACAATGTGGAATGCTTACATTGAACTGATTATCATAACCATCACCTCGCTTACTTATTTGTTGGGGTAAGACATTTATCCTCTATTCTTAATCATTTTGAAACGTATCATTGCCTTGTGAACATTAGGTGAGGTCCCACCAAATACCCTCCCTCCTTCCAACCTCCTCCCTTCTCTCCCTTTTCCCTCCTCCTTTCTGGACTATTGTTATGTTTTACTATTCATATGAATGTATAGGTGATCACACATTGATGTCATGGTAGAATTGAGTACATTAGATCCTTTTTCTTCCATTCTTGAGATACTTTGCTAAGAAGAATATGTTCCTCTTTCTCTCTCTCCCCCCTTCCTCCCTCTTTCTCTCCCTGTCTCTCCTCTTCTACTTACAAAGGGGATTGTGATTACATTGGGCCCATTTTGCCAATCCAGGATAATTCCTCCATTTCAAAGGAAGCAGACTGGCAGCCTTAATTCTATCTAAAAATCTTAATTCTTTTTGTTATGTAACCTAAAATATTGAGATTCCAGGGATTAGTATATGTATGTCTTTGTAGGAATGTTATTTTGCCTATAGCAATTTGAGTAGTATAACAGTGGTTTGCCAGATTCCCTGAACTGTAGACTGCTTAGATTACCAACCCCAATATCACTCTAATTTTTGTCACATCTTTATGGAGAATGAGGCTTAATGTAAAATCTGTTATTCAATAGCTTTCTTACAGAGGTTGTAGGGAATCTCTTCCTCTACGTCTTGTGTCTGGAACACCTTGTACAAACTCTACCTCTGCTCATAGTCCTTACCCATTGTGATTCAGTTCCTCAGACAAGACTAGACTTTAACAAACTTAAATCTTAGGAAGTTTGAATAATGTAAAAATACAAAAATGGGTATGAGCATTTTGTTCTCTCACATACTGGCTACCAGGCTTATAGAAAGAAAGTCTCTGTTACATATTCTGTGTGAGCAATGCTGGCTGATGGAAGAGCCCATGAGGTTGAGAGACCTGGGCTAACATGGTCAGATACTGGAGATTTAAGAACTTTTGAATGGTTTGATTTTTGTGAAGATGGAGAAAGTAGGAATAAGTCAGAAAAATTTTTATTAAGGATACATTGTAGAAGACCCAGCACCAGGCTTATAGAAGCAGCCACTGGTTCTTGAGGGAGGTGGATGGAGACAATCTCCTAGCCTGCTTGGAGATGTTTTGCAGCCTGGAGACAAGCCCTCAAGCAGCTGATGTGTTAATGAGATAAGATTGGGTCACTCATTAGCAAGCAAGTGTTATACTTTGGACATTTGTGGTGCACCAGGGTGGGAGTCAAGCCTGTGGGGAAAGAATAGGTAGCAATCATTAAGCACGTGATTCTAGTAATGATCCTAGTACAAGGGTCCCCTACACCTGTGGTATAACGCTTCAATAAAAGGCTACTACAGAGGTTACTCAGGGTTCTTCCTGCACCGATGGGAAGCCCACCTCTTGCAGACATGCACCTTCAATCCGTGTCCTGGCTATTTTTATTTGCCCAGTGATGGGGTGCCACAGTGGGCACCGACAATACAGAATTGTTATTTAATATTAATATAATGACTGATAAAATGAGGCAAGTTAATATTGTTGTGGTTAAGAGGATATTTGAAGTAATTTAAAAATATAGCAGATTTCAAAATTAATGGTGGATTTTGAAGAGAAAGTTATCTAAGATTGCAAGAATAAGGATTAGAAAAAAAGTAATCAACAACAATAAATAGTAGACAGTTAAATAAATTAGGATGGGAAAGAATGAAGCCAAATACTTTTTATCAATGCAATAAATCTGAATGAATTAAAATTCTCTCTCATTCCACATCTTAGTGAGTGTGAATTGTGTTGAAATAAACATCTGAGTGCACATGTCTTTTGGATAAAATGACTTTTTTTTTCCTTTGGATAAATACCTAATAGTGGGCATGCTGAATCAAATGGTAGGTCTACTTTTAGTTCTTTGATGTATCTCCATGTTATTTTCCATAAAGAAAGATGGTTGCAGTCTCACTAACAGTGTATAAGTATTCCTTTCTCTCCTCATCCATGCCAGCAATTGTTGTTTTAAGAATAAAATAATAATAATAATAAATAATCTCTCATGATGTTGATTTTCTGAATACTATACACAAACACACATATACATGCATAATACGTTTAATATTTTCAAATAGTATATACCCAACATAACTACCAAAGAATATTTTGAAATAAAAAGTCTAGCAAAGATGATTCAAGCAAATGCAAAAAATGAAAGTAGATAAGGGAGCACCTGTGGCTCAAGGAGTAGGGTGCTGGCCCCATATACCGGGGGTAGTAGGTTCAATCCTGGCCCCAGTCAAAACTGAAAAAAAAAAAAAAAAAAAAAGAAGTAGATGAATGGCCAAGGCCAAGGCTAAATCAAAGCTAAATACATTGTACAGAAATAGAGAATGATAGTATATGCAATAAATCATTAAAATATATTTTTATGCAAAAGAAAATGGAGCCAAGTAAAAACTGCAAGGGATAGAACTTGATAACACAAAATTATATAGAGAGATAATTATGAAACTTTTTTCAGAAAAGAAAAATAAAGTAAAAAATAAATGTACACAAAAGGAATTTGGATTCCCAAATGAAGGAATTAGATTTGATAAATTTATGTAAGGATAATTTTATTTCTTACAATGATAAGATATTGTTTAATTTATAAAATTAAATAACATTTAAAATTTCAGAAAGTTAAAATGTTATTAGCCTCCTTCATTGCTTATAGACTTATAGAGTAAAATAATCATAAAATTAAAAATTTAATAAGGTAACTAAGACACCCTTCTTAAATAATCTCTAAAGAAAAATTGATATCAAAATTGAAATTAAAACTATCTGATGAGAAAAACTATATGCTAAAATATATGTTACAAAAAATTTATAACTATAAAAATGTATAATGATACTTTTTCACTATTAAAAAGCCAATAGAAAAATACATCAAATAAACTAAATAAGAAACTAAAAAAAGGGAATTAGTCATGATTAAAAAAGGGAATTAATATGATTAAGAGTCAAATTAAAAAATAGAAAATAATCAAATGAGTAGATAGTATAATTAATACAACATTTTTCCATCAAAACAGTAAAACAAATATAATTTTAACAATCACAACTTCGGAGAAAAAGAGAAAATGAAACAATGCAAAACAGTAGGAATGATAAAAAGGTATAAACATAAATACAAATAAACTAGATTTATAAAAGACTATTATATTCAATGATATGAATATGACAAACCAGTAGAAAAGGATAATTTTCTGGAAAAAAATAAAAAGGGAATTTTTATATTTCAGGATGGCAGGATGAGCTTTATGTCAACCACTTACTTCTCCAAGAGGTCTTACATAGCAGATAATATTAAATAAAACAAAAAAAACTAAACTAAACCAAAACAATAGCAACATGTAAACACTGTAACCACTGTGCTACAGGTGCTGAGCACTATTCAACAACAACAACGAAAGTGAAACAGAAATGCAATAAATCCAAAAAGTTACTGAAAACATAAAAGCTTATTTTTGACTAGAAAGGTAACAGAGTAATGCCTGAAGCCCGTGAATTCGGTACTTTTAGATGAAAAGAAAATGACACAACAGGAAAAAGAAAGAAAGAGAGAGAGAGAGAGGGAAGGAAAGAAGAAAGGAAGGAAGGAAGGAATGAAGGAAAGAGAGAAAGAAAGACAGACAACCACAGAACAAGATTTCTAAATTGGTAGAGCTGTATCCAGAAGCTTTCCAAGGCATAACATAGAGAATGCTGGGAGAAGATAGGGTCCAATGTCCCTAAGCAATAGGACCAGCTGGGACAGACAATTAGGCCAACTTTTTGACTCCTGTACAATAATTCGTCTCTCCTATACAGAGTATGCAAAGCCGTGAGGCAGCCTAGCTCTTGACAGGAGCAGTAAGTTTGAGTGCTTTTGTTAAAATGGTGGGATCATGCCAGAAATACACAGGAAGTGGTGTTACATCCCAGCTCTCTCCCTAAACATAAGGGATGGACTATGAAGTGCTCTCAAGCAGGCCAAATAACACTCAGATATAAAAATACACTCAGAAATAATCACCAGCCACTAAAAAGAAAACCTAAACCATAACAGATGGGAACCATGTTCAACCAGTGGAAAACTTTATTCCTAGTAGGGAAAATTAAAAAAAAAAAAAAAACGAAAATAAGTTTATGTCTTTGTCTTGTTGGGTAAGGAATTGAAAGTGAAAGGAGAATGATATAAATATGGACTCATACTAGCAAGACTTTGACAAATATAAGCTTAAGTACATGCATATTATACTTAATATCTTAAATATAAACACTTGAAAATGGAATAAAACAAAAATGTAGAAATAAGAGAAATAAATTCCAGATGATAAAAGAAACAACAAAAACAAAAAAAACCTTGAAGAAAATGTATTAAATAAGTAAATATGTAACAACTCAAAATGTGGGAGAAGATTTAATGAGGATTGAGGAAAAAAAAATTATTAAATAGAATGGAAAATCTAATAAAATATTAATAATCATGTCAATATATATGGATGACATTCATCTACTAAACCCAGATTGTTCAAAGGGCAAACAAAATAAAGCAAACAATATCAAGTAGAATTCAAGATAAAAAGTCCTAAAAGCTTTAAAATATAATTTTTTTGTTGCTGAAAGAAATAATCCACAATGAAAATATTATAGTCAATAATATTTATGCACCAAAAAACATAGCTTGATATATATAAAAGAAAAATAATGAGCCGTGGAGAAAAAATTGACAAAGCTACAGACCTGAGGAGAGAGTTTATTAAACCACTCAGAGATGACAGAACAGATAAGTAAACCAATGTAAGTGTAGTTTTAGTGAATAATACAATGTTTAAACAAAAAGAATTTGAATTTAATAGAAATTATACTCTGTTTTGTAAATTTGAATAATAAAACAATTTTATTTGACCAAATAAATACATATTACTTTGAATAGAAGGAAACTGTACATTTTCAATAATACATATGAAATATATACAAATATTGATTATGAATTAGAACCCACAGGAAATATCAACAATTCATAAAAGCTGATTTTTGTTTTGTAATCCATATCCATTAAACAAAACACAATGCAATTAAGAATTAACAACAAGAGTAAAATATCACACTTACTAAAAAATAGAATATATGGATACATGAAACACACATTTATAGAGAACTATTGAGTTAAAAATATTAAAATGGAAATTACTATTTAAAATATATAGCAAACACTTAGATATGTAAAGTGATTATGAGGTTAATTTTTTCTCTCTTTAAAATAAATTCTAGATTAATAGGAGGATACAAATGAGTAGGTTACAATGTTTGTATTTGTTAGGTAAGGTCCCTGCTGTAGTTGTATCGCGCACATACGAGGTGTGCCGTATACCCTTACATTGTGCCCATTAGGTGGGAGCACACTTGATCCTCTTCCCTCCTACCATTACTCCCCACCCCACAACTTGAATTAAATTGAGTTTTTCTCTTGTGTGGGCATGTATTAGTTCATCTATTGGCTTCACATTAACACTGAATACATCAGAAACTTGCTCTTCCATTCTTGTGATACTTCACTAAAGAGAATATTCTCTAACTTTATCTAGGTTAATATAAAAGATGTAAAGACTCCATCTTTTTATGGCTGAATAGTATTCTATGGTATCAGGTTAATTTAATGTGTTAACATGACTGGGCCGTGGGATACCCGGATAGCTGATTAAACATTATTCTGGGAGTGTCTGTGAAGGTGTTTCTGGAAGAGATTAACATTTGAATTGTTGGTCTGAGTAAAGTAGGTGGTCCTCTCCAGAATGCGTGGGGCCCATCCCATCCTTTGTCGGCTTCAGTAGAAGAAAAATGTGGTGGATAATCGAATTTCTTCTCTGCCTGACTGCTGGGACATCCATCCCCTGTCTCTGGTTCTTAGACCTTCAGATTGTTTCTTAGTCCACTTTTTGTTGCTTTTAATAGAATACTTAAACTGAGTAATTTACGCCAAAATTATTTCTTACAGTTATGAAGGCTAAGAAGTCCAAGGTTGAGAATTTGCACCTGATGAGAGCCTTCATGGTAGTAAGGACTCAGCAGAATCCTGAGGCAACATAGGGTATCTCAGGGTGAGCTGAGGCAACATAGAATCCTCAGGGGGCTGAGCTCTGGTAGTAAAATTCTCCCATCATGTATAAAGTCATTGTTCCTATTCTCATGATAACCCATTCATTTATTAACCAACTAACTCACTGATCCATGAATGGATTAATCCATTCATAAGGGCAGAGTCCTCATGACCCAATCACCTCTTAAAGACCCTACCTCTTAATATTGTTATATTGAGGATTAATTTTAGCATAAGTTTTGGAGTAGACAAACCTTCAAACTATAGCAGACTGGAATCTGTGTCACAGGCTCTCTGGATCATAGGCCTTCAAACCACACCATAGACTTTGCTGGGTCTCCAGCTTGCAGATGACAGATGACTGAACTGCTTAGCCTCCATAATCAAGGCAGCCACTATCTCATTATCAATCAATCAATATCTCTCTCTTTTACTCTCTCTTTACAAACACACACGCTCTCTCTCTCTCTCTCACACACACACACCTGTATTCTCCTATTGGTTCTGTTTTTCTGGAGAACTCTGGCTAATACAACAGTAAACATCAACTAATTTATGGCCTTAAAGCATTATAAAAAATAAAATGTACTATAGAACAAAACATTATAAAAATATAAATAAATGAACTGGACTTTAGGATTAAACAGCTAGATTGGGACAAGTCAGTAATTTAAGAAAAGCAGAAATTCATAAAGGTAATTGATAAAAATAACACAATAAGATAAAACATGGATTTAACCAAAAAACCCAGAGAATTCTCAAATATATGTTTATAAAATTTATGTCAGTGTGTTTAAATTAGAAAAATAGCTTGGAGTTATTCCTTAAGACTCTGAAATTGGGGGAAGTAAGTAGGTTACTTACTTCTTTGGCAGAAGTTGGCTGCTTTATAGCAAATAGTCTCAACTGTCTGACCAGCCTTTTCTCCTAGGCCTAAGGGTCAGAGAAAATGAGGAGCTACAGTAAAGCTCCCTTCCCTGCTGAAAATGCCAAATGATCAGACACAAAGCAAGACTAGATGGGGAGCATCGAGCCAGGCGATGAATTGAATTTTATAAGACTCAAAATAGTCTATGCCCATTTGCCACCTTTAAGGCCTTCGTCAGGACAAAGGACCTCTGCCAGGAAGAAAACACTCTGAAATGGGTGACCTTGAATCTTGGCTGGCTGATAATGGACCACAAAGAATTGACAAAATCCAATGCTTGCTGGAAGATGCATGGTTTCCTTCAGCAGATAGGTGAAAGATGAAATAGGTTGCCTTAAAAAAAAAAAAAGAAGAGCATTGGACTTATTGATTTTTATAAACAAAACCCTTTGGGTGCCCTACAAGTAGAAAGACGCTATGACAATCTGTCTTTTTGGAATAAAAATAGAGACATGAATAAATTAAATGCGCTTTACTTCTGAAATGTATGCTAGAGTCGGAGTAGAATTAACTGTTACCAAACCTTTTTCTTCCCTTCGTATTCTCTTTTGTTATAAAGGTTATTTAGCCTGTTCTTAAATACATGACTTACACGGGAATTAGGAGTGAAGTTGAGGGCAGAGGATCCAGGCAGGAAGCCCATGCTCATCCAGCCTCATCCGCCTTTAGACAAACTCCCTGTTGTATGCACTGAGTGGGCAGTTTATGTAGTGTTCTGGGTAATTAAATTCTCCTCCACTTCTGGGTTTAT
Organism: Galagoides demidoff; assembly: GCA_963574575.1. Classification (NCBI taxonomy): domain Eukaryota; kingdom Metazoa; phylum Chordata; class Mammalia; order Primates; family Galagidae; genus Galagoides; species Galagoides demidoff. The sequence continues at coordinate 19,609 of CAUYQV010050352.1, forward strand.
AAGCTTTTTGTTCATTTCTCCATTACACCATTTTCTAGATTACATCGTTTATTTACCAACTCATTCCCCACTCTTCTCTAGGGAGCAAAGTGAAAGTCACCATGGGCTCCCAGAGGTGCACAATCAAATTATATTTATGTCTTAACACCAGGGAGGAAGAGAACAAAGAAAGAAGGGAGCAAACAGGCGGCTAACTTTCAGTGAATGATCACTATGGAGAAGGCGATCTCTAGGCTACTTCACATTTTACTGCAGGCAATCCGCATGCCAACTTTTCTGTATGGACAGATACCTTGAGATTATATATGGAGCTTATGAAAATTTAAGGCACTTGATGAAAGTCACAAAGCCAGTTCACATCATATCCTTGATCTAACTTCAAAGTACTTGTTCTCTGGGCTACTGTATCATGATGTTAAATTTAAAAGCAAAATAAAATGGCCACAGTATTGTCATTCCCCACAAAACCCAAGCCTCAAAAATGTACAGTGGACCTTTCAATTGCCTATAATAATGAAGAAAAATATGGCACCTTTTGGTAGTCATGTTTATTTAAGTAGAAGTGGAACATGTCTGATTTTGAAACATGGCTGAGAACTGATAGAAAAAGCTTCTCTGGGGACAAATGGAGTTGTCAAGGCAAATGCACAATTCAACCTTTGTTCACTCAATTGCAATTGGAGTTTGAATCCATGAAAGGCATTTCTAGATCTGATTTGATATCCAAAGTTATAGCAAGATAATTCACATTGGCAGTAAGTTAAGTTTCTAAATTCATAGCTTTAAATAATAATAAAATTCTTTGTATGTACATTTGTATGGTTATAATAAGGTTCTGGCTACTCTATTTAAATTACACATCTATTATTTTTTCTTTTATTCTCTCTCTCTTTCTTCATGTATGTGTGTATGTATGACTCTGAACATATAAGCAATTATGTGTTCTTTAATATAGTGAGAACTTCATGTTATATTTCCCCTATATCATTCCTTAGTATATATCCCATGGCACAGACTCTTTTTACTATGAGTTGTTAAACCCCTGCATTGGCAAGTTTGGTCTCTGTTCTTTTCCATCAAACCTTCATAGAACTTTGTAATGGCTATAACCAATAGAATTGGTGAGAGTGACAATTCACAGTCATCAAGGATGTGTCACAAAGGGCACAACAATTTCTGCCTGGTTCTATTTCTGTCTTTGGGAGGCTTGTTCTGGGGGAAGCCAGCCATACCATCCTGTGAGAGAAACTGACTGAAGCCCCCACTGACATCAAAGGTCAGACACAGGAGTGAACAAGCTTTTTGCAGATGCCAGCCTCCAGCCCTTCAGCCAGCCACGTAACACTGAATGGAGCCTTCCTTTGCTCAGCCCTGCAGACATTGCAGATTCATGACCCATTTATATGTTGTCAACTTAAGTCTCTAAGTTTTGGGTTGCTTTGTTATGCAGCACAGGTTAATTAATACAGATATTAGACCTGGGTGTTAGATGCAGACATAAGCAAAACCTAAAATTGTGGGAATAACTTTGTGATAAAGTGACAGGCAGAGACAGGATAGCCTCCAGGAAGCCTAATGGCCCTTTTGGAGGCTCTTGGTGGGGGCTTAAAGTGGAGAAAATGCTTTTGAAAACTGAGGGAAAGAGGAGCTACATATATAATAGTTGCAGGAAGTTCAGCAACCGTGTCAAGTGGCAGAGTGTGGCAGGTAGAATAGATAGTCTAGCCAAAGAAGTTTTCAGGAACAGTTCTTCAGATGAAACTTGACTTCTTTTAGTAACTGATAAAATATCAGAAGAGAGAGACAATATAAAGAAATATCTGTTAAATATAAAAGAGCCAGTTGTTAATGAGTTTGCAAATGAAACTTTTTCCTTCTCAGTTTACTAATTCCAAGTTTTTTCATTCTCAGCTTACTAATTCCATATTAAGAAAGGGCTTAAGAGAAAAGATAAATTCCAGGTAGGGATATCAAGTGCTTTATTAAGACTTTGAACAAGATCTAAGGTGGTATCTCAGAGAGCCATTTAGTCAGATAAAAGGTATGCCTTCCAAATCCTTTCCCTTCAACAAAAGGCCTTATAAGGGTCATTCCCCACAGCTGATAGAGAAAGTCCAAAGGAGAGAAAAGCTTTTCTGGAACAGATGCATGAATGTGGCTCTTTCTCTGTCAAAATTATTATACATTAATTCATTAAAAAATCCACAAAGTTTAAAAAGAATTACATCAGTTAGGACTGAAAAGATAAAGACATTCAAAATGAACGCAGGCCTTTGAATCTCTGAATTACCAGTAGCAACCAATCTTAGAAAACTGTACAGCTACAAATACCAGCCATTTGTTACAGCTAAGTAAGAGATGACTCAGGAGCCAAAACAAATTGGCTAGAAATGAGAATCATGGAGGATCATTTGCTAGAATGATTAGAACTAGTTCAAATCCTGTGAACAGCATCATTGCCCAGCTGGATTTCAGAATTACTATGGTGCAGTAGTCACTATATAACTTCCATTTTCTCTTCTTTCAGCAGGCCCCTGTACCTGTTAACCAATCACTGTTACCCCATTGTATTCTGGGTATCCAAAGGGTACGTAATTTGTGCTTTTAGTTTGTAAGTCTTCAGATATAAAGAAACTCTACTTGAAAAGATATTCTTGAGGAATTTCACCTGAGCAATGTCATTGGCAACTGGACATGATTTGGGTGCTAAGAACCTGGATTTTAAAAAGCACTTGCTTGAGATGAGACACATGAGTGTATTATGGATGAGAGAGAGATATCTTATGGTCAGAGAATGGACTGTGGCAGATAGTATTTTTCAAAGATGGAAGCCCCAACATTTATTTGATTTAACACATTTTTCTTACAGTGTGACATTGATACTCTTCCATTTAGAGTTTATGTTCTGGGCAGTGCCTGTGGCTCAGTGGGTAGGGTGCCAGCCCCATATAGTAAGGGTGGCAGACTCGAACTCAGCCTCAGCCAAACTGCAACAGAAAAATAGCCCGGTGTTGTGGTGGGTGCCTGTAGTCCCAGCTACATGGGAAGCTGAGGCAAGAGAATCCCTAAGCCCAGAAGTTGGAGGTTGCTGTGAGCTGTGATGCCACAGAACTCTACTGAGGGTGATAAAGTGAGACTCTGTCTCAAAAAAAAAAAGTTTATGTTCCATTTCTAAGAATATGGTGTACTTTCACAACTCTTTGCTAGGTCAAAAGAATTAATAATGATTTGTGACTAGTTTGACTTTCCAGAATGGATCACAAAAGACAATATGACTTCTAGCTTGTTCTCCCAGTCTCTCCCTTTCTGGGACACATGCTCTCTGGTCAAGTGGAAGTTGGACATGGTGTGAGGAGGAATCCAAACTAGCCTATGTGGAAAGCCTACTTGAAGATGCCATGTGTAAAGAAAATTGAGAACTTCGGCATTCACCAACTACCAGCATATGAATAAACAGGATCTCCAATCTTTGTGGTTCTCAGCCTCAGGGCCACTATGGTTCTCATCCTCAGGTAATACCTCCGGGAATCAACTTCATCAAACCCTACTCAAATTCTTGAATTACAAACAAATAAATGTTATTGTTCTAAGCCACTATATTTTGGGATATGTATTATGAAGCAGTAGGCAACTGGAACAAAAACCATATAGGTTGGAATTCTAACTTTTGCAATTAATATGCTCACATTTTACAACTCCTAATTAAGAACTGGGGTCACATGAACATTCATGCTGAAACACAGTGGCTTTAATCCCCAACACACTCAAGCAGAAACTCGTTCTTCATCAATGCCCATCTTGACTCTGTCCTACTGCTTCAAAAGACGATACACATGTGCACATATGTACACGCACACACACACACATACACATGGGCAACAGTTCTTCCTTATCTATATGACACAAATCACCTCCATCCAAAATATGCCAAATTCTTTTTTTTTTTTTTTTTTGCAGTTTTTGGCTGAGGCTGGGTTTGAACCTGCCACCTCTGGCATATGGGCCGGTCCAGTGCCTCACTCCTTTGAGCCACAGGCACCACCCTCATGCCAAATTCTTTCACTTCAAGAAATTCAGTCTGCAGAGATGTGCCTCTACTTATACTTACCTATACGTTCAGTCCTTAGGTTCCAGCCTCATTGTCACTAAGGAGCTATTAATCAGTTACTTATCTTAATCAGTTATAATGCAAAATTTTTGGATTCATCTTCTATGTAACCAAGATATTCTTTGGGGCCCCATATCGGTGTTGCAATTTTAATTGAACTTCTAATCTTTATGTAAATTTCAGCCTCTTTTTCTCCTCCCTCTCTCCTTCCATCCTTCTTTCTTTCTTTCTGTCACACCATGCCCAGAGGTTTGGCTCCCCTGCAGTTTGCCCTGCTGGCTTTCTGCACTGCTTGTTAATGGCCGGATGAAACTGCAGATCTCTTTCTCCTCAAAGTGAGAGAACCATCTCTGAATTGTCTCTGGCACCATCAGCATTCTGCTACAGCTTTGTCAATGGAAGCTTTGCTTCACAAGGTTTGAAGGAAGAGGCTGATATGAAAACATTTTCCCACTGTGCAGAGTGCTCATGTTTTTTGCCTTCCACTGGTACAACTCTCCAGAAGCTTCACATCATTGGTTAATTGTTTCATACCCAAATGTGCAAATATCTTTGTTCTAATCATAATGTTCATTTCCTCTTGTACTTGTTTTATCAGTTAAAGTTAATGTATATCAATGTTTCTACATGGTTTTTGAAAATGTAATTTTCACAGTTGCATATAGCATTCAATTTAGTGGATCAACCATAGCTTACTCAACCATTCCACTATTAGTAAAACAGTAGATTACTTTACATCTTTCACTACTTGAATACCACATATGAAGGACTCTGTTTAATATAATAGTTTTCTTCTCATATAATGGAAAATTTCTTTAATCTTGTCAAGATCTAAAAACCTATACTTCCTAACACTTATTGTCATGTTTATTTCCTGAAGTGTTCTGTTCTCATTTTCATCACCACCTTCATTATACAAGAGAAAACATTTTCCATATCCTTCCTAGGATCAGGGATTTATCTTATATTTCATAACTTTCAGAAATGAAAAAAAATATGCTTCATGGGTGGCGCCTATGACTCAAAGGAGTAGGACGCTGGCCCCATATGCCGGAGGTGCTGGGTTCGAACTCAGCCCCAGCCAAAAACTGCAAAAAAAAAAAAAAAATGCTGGTTACTTTAGTGTACATTTCTTTAATTGTTGGCAAAGATAATGTTTTTGTTATTGCTTGATTATAGTGTTTAGTAGCTAACTTTCTTTTATGAATTGCCTGGGCTTTTTTTGTTTATTTAACATTTTCAAAATCATAGAACTAGATCCTTGCAAAGTCTATGTTTGAAGCCAGAATTGTCAGATTTTGAGTCTACCATAGTATCTCTTTAAATCTATAAATCTCATAAATATATGATATTTTAATGACATAATCATCTAAGAAATAAAATTGGAAAGTAGTAAATATTCAAGAAATAATTCATAATCATAATCAGAGTATCATTATTTTTGTTTTTGTGATTACATAGGTAACTTGATCATCCATTAGAGTATCAGTTAACAAAAATGATAATAGTCATTCTTTTTTGATTACTGATATTTTTAAAGGAACTTTACTATTACCTATCACCTTGAATATTGATTTTTAGTAGATACCACTTACTTTGAAAGAGTTTTATAATTTAGCAAGGCGTTTTAGTTTCTATTGAGATGAGTTTTATTTTGCTTTGTTTTTCTAATTTGACCAATTGATTTGGTGTTTTGTTAAGGAAAGTTTCTATTATTTAAACTTTTTTTGTGTTTAGAAGATCAACCTTATTTTGTCTTAGTGGAAATGTTGTAGTGAGCCATTGACTTAAATGAGGAAAGAATTGAAGGTTTTACAATCTATATGGACTGAGCTATAGTTTTCTGTTTGCTTTATCCTCGTGTATTTTAATATCAGGGTTATATCTCCCTTATACATTAAATTGGTTTAATTTATTTGATCTGTGTTATAGTTTGTTTCCTGTTGTATGGAAATGTTCTGCTGCTGAATGTTTGCAAGATCTAGTTTTTAAAATAACAAGACCTAAAGCTTCTTTAGGATTATTCTTTAGCAAATTATCGGCTATTTTTCATGTTATCTACTTACCAATTTTTCTACTTCACTGAATAATAATTTTGCTAGTTTGGATTTTTAACATTTTATAGTATTAATGACATTGTAAAATTCTTTTACAAAAAAGTTCGGAGTAGTGAATATAGGCTATCAGTTGTATTTCATCATAAATTAAATATTTATTCTGAATTACTGTTGCATCTCCCTTCTTCCCTCTTTATTTTCCGGTAATCTTCTTTCAGATCTTCTTTCTCAGATATTTATTTTTTCAAAACATACACCATTGTGACTTGTAATGAATTTTTAATAACAGTTATTGTCATTATTTTCTTTAATAACATGTCTTTTTCCTTTTGTGCATACTATTATTAACTATTTATTTTTTAGTGCATACTATTATTGTTTAATTATTATTCTTGTTAAGAATTTGTCCCTAAACTTAATCTCTTTATGCATCTTTGCTGTAAGATTTAATTCTAGGTAAGATGTTTTTATAAATTTCATTAATTTAAGCCTGATTTATTGATTGGAAACTCTATTCTAGACAATTACTAGGTATTCATGCTATAATTATGGGTAGGACAGCAGCTTATGTGAGTAACAAAAGAGATATTGGTAAATGAATGTTCATAAAGAATGGTGGTAAGCATTACGACAATCATCACAGGGTCCTATTAAAATACAGAAACGGAAGATATATCATTTATATAAAAGTTCAATATGGTTTTTGCTTTTCTTTTCCCCTAATCATCTTTAATATATGATCCAAAATATTGATACCTGACTCTACTCTCTCTCCTTCAATTCTCTCACGTTCCCTATGTGATTGGACTGATGGTATATGTTCAAACTTTTTCTATTTCCTTCTTTCTTCCCTCCCTCCCTCTCTTTCTCCTGAAATAACTTAGGGGACCTGGAAAAATAGACTCGGACCCCCACTTAGGTTAATTATTGGTAATTTATTTTACCTGCTGCAGGGGCTGCTGCTCCGAGAGACAGTCAGCAGCCCAGGTGTGAGGGTGAGTTTCCTTTTAT
>CAUYQV010050354.1:0-11826 GCA_963574575.1 Galagoides demidoff
GGGTTTACCTGGCAAAATCAGCCAGAAATCTGAGTTCGGCAGGGGGGCCTTGCGTGTTTAAATTAGGCTTCTGTCCGGCTAGATTTCTCTGTACCTCAGAGGTTGCCTTCACCTTTACACTCAGGTGTCAATTCTAGCCTCTGCCTGCCCACTGCCTTTGTCTCAGCTGCATTCGCCCCCTGAGGGCTGGTGCTCCACCCAAGAAAGTATGTGCGCCCTGCCTGTGGCTGCTGTCCGAATCCCAAAGGGATGGGGCTGGGATGGGTCAATGGCATCAGCCCGCCACTCAGGACTCCACTGTTGCTGACCTGGTGTCCCCTGAGCTGACTCTCCTCTCCTCACGCCTGCACCACAGTCAGCACAGAACAGCACCAGCCCTTTCCCCCTCCACCTCTCTCAAGGAGATATTAAGTCCCATTTATTTACATTTGTTGTTGTTACAATGACCAATGGGCTCTTCCTCTTAAATTGTTCCTCAGGCAGACATCAACAAGAGTTTTTCCTATGCTATCTTCTAGAATTTTAATCATTTTATATATTAGATTTAAATGTTACATGCATTGTGAGTCAATTTTTGTAAATGGTGAAAGGTGTGGGTCAAGTTTCAGTCTTTTACATTGGATTTTCCAGTTTTTACAGTACCATTTACTAAATAGGGATTCCTTTCCCCAGTGTATGCTTTTGTTTGGTTTATCAAAGTTCAGATCTCTCAGTTTTCTAACTGGTTCCATATGATTATGTCTCTGTTTTTGTGCCAATAATATGTTGGTTTAATCACTATGGACTTGCAATGTAATCTAAAGCCTGGTAGACTGATGTCTCTTGATTGTTTTCATTATTGAGAATTGCCTTGGCTATATGAGTTTTTATTCTGGTTCCATGCAAAATAAAGAGCTATTTTTTCTTATTTCTTCAAAGTGTGGCATTGGTGCTTCAATGGGAGTTATAATAAGTCTGTAAGCCACTTTTGGTAGTTATGAACATTTTAAAGATATTGTTTCTTCCAGCCAAGAGCATGATATAGTCTTCCATTTTTTGTCTTCTGCCATTTCTTTTCTTAGGGTTTCATTGTTAGATATATTCCAAAGCAGGTGTTTCATTTTTGTTGACGCTATTACAAAGAGTACTATGCCCTTCATTGTCTTCTCAACTTCACTTTATTGGTGGACCTTCTTTGAAGGTTTGATAGAATTCTGGTGTGAAGCCATCTGGTCCAGGGCTTTTTCATTGTTGGCAGCTTATTTCTTAAATTTTGGTGCTCTATATTGGTTTTTTCAAGAGATCCATTTCTTTGTGGTTCAGTCTAAAGAGGTTGTATGACTCCAGATATTGGTCCATTTCCACTACATTGTCAAATTTCTGGGTATAGTTTTTTTTGTAGTAAGCAGGGGTGACCTTTTGACTGTCTATGTAATATCTGGTATTATTTCCCCTTTTTTATTACTTATTGAGGTCATTACAGATCTTATTTTTATGTTTCTAATTAATCTGACCAAATTTTTATCAATTTTGTTTATACATTTGAAGAACCATCATTTTATTTTATTAATATTCTGAATGATAGTTTTTATTTCAATTTTGTTATTTCTGATTAAGTTTTGGTCATTTTATTTCTTTGGGGTTTTCGATTGAATTGTTCTTTCTTTTCCATTTCCTTGAGATGATTGATTAGGTTATTGATGTGCATTCACTGTATTATTTGGATGTGGGCATCTAATGGGATAAATTTCACTATGAGGAGTGCTTTTGCAGTATCCTGAAGGTTTTCTTGGTTTTTGGCTTCATTGTGGTTATGTTAGAGTAATATAATTATTTCCTTCTTTATTTCCTCCTTAACCCAGCTGTCATTCAGCCTAAGGTCATTTCATTTCCATAACTTTGTGTAGGGATGAAGGCTTTTGTTGCAGTTGAGTTCCAACTTTATTGCCTTATGGTCTGAAAAGATAATGTATATAATTTCAATTCTTTGATTTTATTGAGGTTTGATTTATGTCCCAGGATATGATCAGTTTTGAAGTATGGTCCATGGACTGATGAGAAGAATGTATACTCATTAGCTTTGGGGTTGTATGTTGTCCCAATTGGGCTCCCAACTGAGCCCAATTGTTCTAGGGTGGCATTTAATCTGACCTTTTGTTTGTTTGTTTGTTATTTTCTGTTTAAAAGATCTGTCCAATCCTGTCAGAGGCATGTTAAAATTACCTACTATTATGGAATTGTAGGATATCATCTTATTCATACCAGTTTGGGCTAATTTCCTAAGTCTGGAATCAAATCAGTTGGGTGGATATATATTTAGAATTGAAATGTTCTCTTGTATTTGAACAGTATAATGCGTTCATCTTTGTCTTTTGTGATTTTAGTTGCTTTAAATCTACTTGTATCTGAAAATGAAATTGTGACCCCTCCTTTCTTCTGATTGTCATTTGCCTGAAGTATTATTCTTGAATTCTTCACACTGAGTCTTGTTTTGTCCTTTGAGGTTAGAAGTGTTTCCTGAAGGAGTATGTTGTTGTCTTGTGAGTTCTATCCATTTATCCAACCTCACTTCTTCAGTGGGGATTTCAAGCCATTCACATTTATACAGAAAATTGTTAATTTTAGTGTAGCTCTATCCATCTTATTTTGTGACGCTCAATTGCTGAGTTTTATCCCTTCAGCAATGTGGAAGCTAGGTTTTGTTCTTAGTTTCTGGGTGTCTACTTGCTGGTGGCCCATTGTGATTGATAGTTAGTGTAAAGAATAGGTCTCAGTACTTCCCTGCAAAGCTGGTTTGGATGTGGCAAATTTCCTTACTGTTAGCATGTCAGTAAAGTATTTGACTTCTCTGACAAATTTTAAACTAAATTTAGCAGTATATAGAATCCTGGGCTGAAATTTGTTTTTGTTTAAGGTTAAGGGTAGATATCCAACCTCTTGTGGCTTGAAGAGTTTCAGCTAAAAGTCTGCTGTCACCCTGAGAGATGTGTCCCTGTAGTTCAATTGCCTTTCACTTATGGCTGATTGTAAAATTTTCTCTGTCATGTTAATCTTGGCCAGGTTTATTAAAATGTATCTCAGAAAGGCTCTGTTTATATTCAGATAAACCATGGTTTGATATCCATCTAAAAGGAGTGTGTCAGGATCCTTGGTGATTATTGGGAATATTTCGGTTATGATAACCTCTATTAGGGCTTCTGATTTTTGGGGGGTTCATTCTTCCTTTCATTTAGGAATAATTAATATGTTTGAATGCTTTTTGAAGTCCCATAATTCTATGAGATATTTCTCTGCTTTTCTCTTTTTCTCTCTTCTTCTCTGCCTCTTTTAATGCCTGGGTTATCCCAAGAGCCTTATAATCTAGCTATGAGATTCTTTCTTCCACATGGTATAATATGTTATTGATAGTTTACACTAAATCTTTAAGTTCCCTGAGTGACTCCTTCAATATTTGTAGGAAAAATTGTTCCCTGACCTTATGGCACAGATTCAGCTTTCTGCTTGAGAGACCTAATCAGTCAGAAAAATGGCATTTGAAGTGTGTTCATGCCGGAAATCAGAAAATTTTCCTCCAAGAGAGAAAGTATATATGTGAAATGTTGCAAAACCAGGCTTAGCGTTTATGGTAAAAATTCTATAGATTCCAAAGGTCCCTTGATGCTTAAGACAGAGGTCTTGCTTAAGGTCTACAGTTTTGCAAAGCAAGTTGGGACATTCTGTATGATATTTTCCATGTCACTTTTTAGTGCTGATTTCTGATAAGTAACTTTTAAGTACTTTTCCCTGCTTGATGACAATAAATACGGACCTAAAATTCACAGGTGGATCAAGATTATGCACTAGAAACAGCTTCTTTGCAACTGTGTGGTGAGATGGGGTAGAAAGAACTCCAGTCACCTCTGGCTGGAGGGCCCTCCCCAGAAACATTAGCTTGGTGGCTCAGGGAGGCAACAGGAGACTTCAGGAGGCAAAACAAGGTTGGAAGCAGTGGAGAATTTTCAGAGGGTGAACACTTGCATGCTGGCAGAGGCCAGCCATATTGGCAGTTTTCAGACATAGAGGGCCTGCTCTGCAGGACATTTTACTTATTTATTTATTTTGGGGACCTGGGTTCTTGGTGGAGTTACCTAGGGAGAACTTGGATAAGTAAGGTAAGTGAATGATATTTAAAAGCCTCCTGAGGCCGGGACAGAGCCACTGGACAGAGCAGAGCTCTCTTTGTTCAGTGGCAGCAAGACTCAGCCATTGTGGGAAAGCTGTTTGTATGATCATTGCTCAGGATCCTAGTGTGACGCCAGTTCTGGAATGTGTGATAACTGGGAAACCAACAATAAGGAGATTTAAGCAACAGTCACTTTCCTGGGAAAGCCACTGCATGGTCAAGGGACACAGTTTGGAAAGGCTGAGTTATATCTACCAAGCAGGCTGATGAGAGACACAGGCACAAAAAAATTGAACATTTTTCCCCTAGATTTTTCTTTTTCTTTTTTTAATGTGATTATAGTATTCCATTGTTTCCTTCTTTAATAGTAAGGGCTCCATTTTCACTAGTTTTTCTGCTATTGTTATTATAATTTCCCAAAATCTTATCTCCAAAGTTTTTTTTTTTTTTTTTTTGGTTTGCTTTGCTTTGTTTCATAGTATTTTGACTTTTTCATTTTTAATTTCTTCAAAGACAAGGGCTCAAATTTTGCTACAGTTTTCCTTTTATGTCCATTTTTCTCTTTTTGAAAAGATTTTTCTATTTTTTTTATCTTTCCCACATAAATTTCTAAAATATAGCTGAGATACACAACCTTTTTCATATCTTATATAATTTCATTTTAAATACTCTTAATATTATAGTTATTACTTTTTTCTCATCTTTTTTATTCTTTGTCAATCTTTACTCCATTTATGGGACAGAGTCTCACCCTAAGGCCTGAGTGTCAGTACCACAACATTGACCTGGCCAAAGAGAACTTGAACCCCTGGTATAAGTGGTTGCTTCTAGCATTGTCTTTTGGAAGCACATTAGTGGAAGGTCCCCACATGTCAAACTGCTGGGTTTTGGTAAATTTTTAAAGAAATTTCAGATTCATGAGCATACACATGATTAGGTTACATTGTATTTCTTTCTAAGGTAAAGTTCAACTTGTAGTTCAGCCCTTCATCCATGGGCTTTGCTGAATATCTTTACATTGTGCACAGTACATAAGAAATTGCCAATTATTTTCCTTACTCCCCTTTTTCTCCTCTCCTCTCCTTGTCACTAAAATATACTTACGTTTTTCTTTCATGTGGGTATATAGTTGTTTAGATATTGCTTTCACATTAGTATTGAGTATGTTGGATACTTTTTTTTTAATTCTTGTGATATATTACTAAGAAAAATGTGTTTCAACTCCACTCATGTGAAAATAAAAGAGGTAAAGCCTCCATCCTTTTTTTTTTTTTTTTACAGTTTTTTTTGGCAGGGTCTGGGTTTGAACCTGCCACCTCTGGCATATGGGGCCAGCCGGCACCCTACTCCTTTGAGCCACAGGTATCACCCAAGTCTCCATCCTTTTTTATGGCTGAATAATACTCCATGGTATACATATTCCATAGTTTGTTAATCCACTCTTAAGTTGATGGTCACTTGGGCTGCTTCCACATTTTAGCTATTGTTTGTTGAGCTGCAATAAAAATTCTAGTATAAATGTCTTATGGGATACTGATTTTTATTTTCTTTTGGATGGATATTTCGTAACGCAATTGCAACATTGAATGGAAGTTTTTAATTTTTTTATGTTCTCTGAGAATTCTCTATACTTATTTCCACAGAGGTTGTATTAGTTTGTAATCCCACCAGCAGGGCAAGAGTGTTCCCCTCTCTCCACATCCACTCAAGCATCTGCAGTTTGGGGATTTTGTGATGTGGGTGATTCTCACTGGTGTTAGGTGATATTTAGAGTGATTTTGATTTACATTTCTCTTCTAATAAAGGACAATGGGATTTTTTTTTCATGTGCATTGGCCATTCTCCTGTCATCTTCAAAAAGTTTCTGTTCAACTCCCTTGCTCACTTATGCTTGCTCTGTTCTTATTGATTAATTTGTTTGAGCTCTCTGAGGAGTCTGGTTGTCAGACATTTGTCAGATTCATGGCATGCAAATATTTCCTCCCGCTCTGAAGACTGTCTATTTTCCTTTGTTGTGATATTCTTACCTGTGCAGAAACTTTTTAGTTTGATTATGTTCCACTTATAAATTTTTGTTGTGGCTTTAATTGCCATTCCAGGCCCATATTATTAAGAGTTTTTCCCACACTTTCTTTGAGAATTTTTTATTGTTTCATGTCTTACATTTAAATCATATCTGCAGTGATAATAAATTCTTGAATGTGGTGAGAGGTGCAGCTCCAATTTCAGACTTCTACCTCTTGCTAACCAGTTTTCCCAGCACCATTTGTTAAATGGGGATTCTTTTTCCTAGTAAATGATTTTTTTTTTTTAATCAAAGATCAGGTGGTGATGAGTAGGGCCCATCCCTAGGTTCTCTATTCTATTCAATAGATATATATTTCTATTTTTGTTCCAGTACCAGGCTGTTTTTATCACTGCAAACTTGTAATATAACCTGAAGTCTGGTAACAACATGACTCCAGATTTGTTCCTATTTCTTAAAATTGCATTGGCTATTTAGGTGTTATATTTTCCTTTTTTTTTTTAACAGTACCATATGAAACAAAGTACTATGTTTTCAAGTTCTTCAAAGTACGTCATTGGTGCTTTGATGAAGATTGCATTAAATCTTTAGATAATATCTGGGCATTGTGGTGGGTGCCTGGAGTCCCACATACTTGGGAGGCTGAGGGCAAGAGGATCGCTTAAGCCCAAGAGTTTGAGGTTTCTGTGAGCTGTGATGCCACAGCACTTTACCCAGTGTGACAGTTTGAGACCTTCTTTCAAAAAAATAAGTAAATAAATCTGTAGATCACTTTGTGTAGTATGGACATTTTAACAATGTCGATTCTTCCCAGCCATGATCATGGCATGTTGTTCCATTTGTTAGCATCTGCTATTTCTTTTCTCAGAGTTTCATAGTTCTTTCTGTAGAGTTCCTTCACAAACTTTGTTAGATATATTCTCTGGTATTACATTTTTTTTTAACATACTGTGAACTGTCTTTGATTAGCTTCTCAGCTTCACTGTTATTGTCATATATGAAGGATACTTATTTGTGGACATTGATTTTTTGTTACTGTATTTCTTGATCTCTTCTAATAACTTTAAAGTTGAGTCTTAAGGGTTTTCCAGATATAAGATTATGTCATCCACAAAGACTGAGAGTTTTTCCTCCTCTGCCCACACTTGAATACCCTTCATCTACGTCTCTTGCCTGAGTGCATTGGCTAGGACTTCCAGCACTATTTTTAATAGTAGTAGAAATTGTAGGCATCCTGGTCTATTTCCAGTTCTAAGATGAAATATTTTCAGTTTAACAACACTCAATATGATACTGGCTGTGGGCTTGTTGCAGATGGCCTCTATCAGTTTAAGAAATATTCCATTTATGCCTATTTTCTTAGTGTTCTTGTCAGAAAAGGATGCTCAATTTTGTCAAAAACTTTTTGTACATAAATTGAGAGAATAATATGGTCTTTGTTTTTGCTTGTATTTATATGGTAAATTATATTTATGAATCTGCATATGTTGAATCAACCTTAAATCCCCGGGATAAAACTCACTTGATCATGATATACTATTTTGGTTATGGGTACCTGTATTCTGTTTACTAGGACCTTATTGAATATTTTTGCATTGATAATCTTTAATGATATTGGCCTAAGGTTTTATTTTTGTCAGGTCTTTTCCTGTTTTGAGAATCACGGTGATATTTGCTTTGCTGAAGATTTGGGGAGTATTCTTTTCTTCTCTAAGTTTTGGAATAGGTTATGAAGTATAGATACTAGTTTCTCCCTCAAGGGTTGGGAGAATTCTGGTCTGAAATAATCTGTTCCAGGGCTTTACTTTTTAAAAAGATTTTGTATTTTTGATGCAATTTCAGTTATTGATATAGGTCTATTCAAAATTTCTAATTCTTTCTGGTTGAGTTAAGAAGGTGGTGTAATTCCAGGTATTAGTCCATTTCCTGTACATTTTCACATTTATGGGCATAAAGTTTGTTGTAGTAATCATTGTGTATCTTTTGTATTTCTGTGGTATGTGTTGTTTTTATCCCCTTTTTCATTTCTTTTATTGTTATTATTAAATTGTAGCTGTGTACAATAATGCATTTATGGGGTACAATATGCTAGTTTTAAATACAATTTGAAATACATACAACAAACTGGTTAACATAGCCTTCACTGCACTTTCTTCATTATTGTGTTAAGACTTTTATACTCTATACTTAGTAGATTTGACATGTACCTATCTAAAATGCACCATAGGTGTGGTTCGACCACTTGGCCTCCCTCCACATATCCTCCCCACTTCCCTCTGTTCCCCATCCTCTTTCCTCTTCATCTTGGGCTGAAGTTGGGTTATAGCTTTCATATGTAAGTGTGAGTGATCATATATTGGTTTCATAGTAGAGCTGAGTACATTGTATACTTTTTCTCCCATTCTTGGGATATACTACAAAGAAGAATAGGTTCCAGCTCCATCCATGTAAACATAAAAGAGGTAAAGTCTTAATTTTCTTTAAGGCTGCATAATATTCTGTGGTGTACATATACCACAATTTATTAATCCATTCATGTGTTGATAGGCACTTGGGCTTCTTCCATGACTTAGCAATTATGAATTGAACTGCAATAAACATTCTGGTGGAAATACATTTGTTTTAAAGTGATTTTTGATCTTTTGGACCTAGTAGAGAAAGTGCAGGATCAAATGGCAGGGCTATTTTTAGATCCCTAAGTGATCTCCAAACCTCTTTCCAAAAGGAACATATTGGTTTGCATTCCCACCCACAGTGTAGAAGTGTTCCTTTTTCTCCACATCCATGCCAACATGTATAATTTTGGGATTTTTTGATGTGGGCTAATCTTCCTAGAATTAGATGATATCTCAAGGCGGTTTTGATTTGCATTTCTCTGATAACTAAGGATGATGAGCATTTTTTCATGTGTCTGTAGACCATGCACCTGTCTTCTTCAGAGCAGTTTCTATTCACATCTCTTGCAGACAATGGGATAAGATCACTTGTTATTTTCTTGCTAATACGTTTGAGGTCTCTGTGGATTCTGGTTATCAAACCTTTGTCATTGACATAAACTGCATATATCTTCTCCCATTCTGAGGGGTGTCTTCTTGCTTTATGTACAATGTTCTTGGCTGTGCAGAAGCTTTTTAGTTTTATTAGGTCCCCATATTATATTTTTTGTGTTTGGTGTTGCTTCAATGCCCCGGGGGAATTGCCTCATAAAATATTCTCCCAGGCTGATTTTTTCAAGTGTTTTTCCTGCACTCTCTTCTAGAATTTTTATAGTTTTGTGTCTTAAGTTTAAATATTTTATCCAGGGAAAAATCTATTTTTATTAAAGGTGAAATGTGTGCATCCAGTTTCAGTCTTCTATAGGTCACCAGCCAGTTCACCCAGCACCATTTGTTGAATAGGGAATCTTTCCCCCACTGAATGTTTTTGATAAGCTTATCAAAATTCAAATAATAGTAGCTGGGTTCATCTCTTGGTTCTCTATTCTGTTCCATACATTTACCTCTCTGTTTTTGTGCCAGTACCAGGGTATTTTGATGACCATAAATTTATAGTATAGACTGAAGTCTGATAGCATGATTCCTCCTGCTTTGTTTTTGTTCCTGAGTAATGTCTTAGCTAATCGAGTTTTTTTCTTATTCCATATAATATGAAGTATTTTTTTTTCCAGTTCTTTAAAGTATGACAGTGGTGCTTTAATAGGGATTGCATTCAAACTGTATATCGATTTGGGAAGTATGGACATTTTAGCAATATTGATTCTTCCCAGCCATGAGCATGGTACATTTCTCCATTTGTTAACATCTTCAGATATTTCTTTTCTCAGAGTTTCATAGTTCTCTTTATAGAGATCTTTCACATCCTTTGTTAGGTAAACTCCCAAATATTTCAGCTTTTTTGGCATTACTGTAACATGAATAGAGTCCTTGACTATTTTTTAGCTTGATTATTGTTGATATATATATATATATATATATATATATATATATATATATATATACACACATATATATAAAGGCTACTGATTTGTGAGTATTGATTTTATAACCTGAGATGCTTCTGTATTCCTTGATCACTTCTAAGAGTTTTATAGTTGAGTCCCTGATGTTTTCCAGATATACAATCATATCATCTGCGAAATGTGGAAGTTTGATCCAGTCTGATCTTATTTGGATACCCTTAATCACCTTCTCTTGCCTGATTGTGATGGCTAAGACTTCCATTATAATGTTAAAAAGCAATGAAGACAATGGGTAACCTTGCCTGGTTCCCAATCTAAATGGAAATGTTTTCAATTTAACTCCATTCAATATGATACTGGTGGTGGGTTTTCTGTAGATAGCCTATATCAGTTTAAGAAATGTCCCTTCTATACCTTTTTTTTTAAGTGTTCTGATCATAAAATAATGCTGGATATTATCAAAAGCTTTTTATTCATTGATTGAAAGAATCATATGGTCTTTATTTTGCTTATGTGATGTATTGTATTTATAGATTTATGTATACTGAACCATCTTGAGACTCTGGGATAAAACCCACTTGATCATGGTGTATAATTCATTTGATGTGCTGCTGGTTTCTGCTTGCTAGGATCTTATTAAATGTTTTTGCATCTATTTTAATCAAATATATTGGTCTTTAATTTTTTTTTTCTTGTTGGGTCTTTTCCTGCTTTGGGTTTCAGGGTGATATTTGCTTAAAAGAATGTGTAGACAAGTATTCCTTCTGTTTCTATGCTTTATAAAAAGTTAAGTAATGTAGGTACTAGTTCCTCTTTAAAGGTTTGGTAGAATTCTAATGTGAAGCTATCCAGTCCCAGACTCTTCTTTTTTAGGAGATTTCGTATAGTTGATTCTATTTCAGTACTTGATATAGGTCTGTTCAGCCTTTCCAATTCTTTCTGATTAAGTCTAGGAAGTTTTTCTTAATTACATTTTCTTTTTTCTAGCTTACTTTATTATAAAAATACAGTATATATTACATATAGCATACGAAATATGTATCAACCAATAGTATTATTTGTAAAGGTTCTGGTTAGCAATAGGCTATTAGTAGTTAAGTATCAGGGGAGTGAAAAGTAATATGTGGAGTTTCAACTGTGTAGGCAGTTGGTGCACCCCTGTGTTGTGCAAGGATCAACTGTATATTATATTTACCAGTGAGGTTTATGGTTTAAAAAGCTTTTGCTTTGCTATATAGAGTGTTTTCAATTTATCTTATAGACTTATCTTAAGCATTTTTGTCTAAGGCAGTACCAGTGGCGACAAACTCAGTTTTTATTTGTCTGGTAAAGACTTGAATCTCATCTTAATTTTTAAGGGATGATTTTGCCAGATATGGTATTTGTGATTGGCAGATTTTTTTCTTTCAGCTCTTTCATTTCACTCTCTTGGCTTTCAAGTTTCACTTGAGAAATCTGCTAACAGTCTTATGGAAATTCCTTTGTATATGATAAACTGCTTTTCTCTTGCTGCTTTCAAACTTGTCTTTTGGCTGGGTGTAGTGGCTCACACCTGTAATCCTAGCACTCTGGGAGGCCAAGGCAGATGGTGAACTCAGGAGTTGGAGAACAGCCTAATCCAGAGAAAGACCTCTTTTCTAAAAATAGCTAGGTGTTTCGGTGGGTGCCTGTCCCAGCTACTTGGGAGGCTGAGGCAAGAGG
>CAUYQV010050355.1:0-11123 GCA_963574575.1 Galagoides demidoff
CCCAAGAGTTTGAGGTTGTTGTGATCTGTGGTGCCACGGTGCCCAAGAGTTTGAGGTTGCTGTAAACAATGATGCCATGGCACAGGGTGACAGAGTAAGACTCTGTCTCAAAAAGAAAAGAAAAAAGGTGAATCAGGGTGGGTGGTGGCCAGCCAGTACCAGATACCAAAGGCAAATGGAGATCTTGTCATAATGGTGAGAAGACTGCTTGCGGATAAAGCATCACAGAGGAAAGAGAGGCTGAAAGAGAAATGTCTGTGTACGTTATTCAGTCACCTGGATTCAGCCATGCCTGAATGTCTCCCTCTGAACCAACAAGTTTTCCGTTTTCCTTAAACCAGCCTCTGCATCCAAAGGAGTCCTGATCGGCATGTGTGTTACTATAAAATGAGTAATTCGCTTGTAATTAGACTGACCACCGTTTTAATCACAGCTCTGAGTGACTTTGGGCAAGACGCACAGCTGCTCTCTGAGCCTATTCTTTTATACTTGAGATCTTCTGAGGAGAAGAACAAAATAAAATGATTCCTGGAAAAGCACACAGATATATTAGGTACGCCCAATAAACGAGCGTTTGCCTTGAACTCTCTCCCCTTTCTGGGTCCCAGTATCCTAATAAGGAGAACTTGGCTCTTAGCACTGATGATCTCATATGTTTCACAAGTCAGCCCACATACCATCTCACACTGCCACGTTCTCCCCCACTCCCTGGAAGATTAGTAAAAAGTTATCATCCTGTGTGATCACACGCAAGGGGCATCACCTCCTGGTGGCTCAGGTTCCTCAAAGGTTTAATGAAGAATTAATATTACTTACCACATGGGATTGTTGTGAAACTAACTTCATTAATGAGTGCAAAGCATTGGAACCCAGTCTGGAACATAAGTGCTCCATGCAGGTTGGCCATCTTGCTGGTGGTAGTGGTTTTAATTGAGTACCTTCTATGGTAGACACATCTGTATCTCCACCATCTTATTTAGGCCTTGACAACGTATCCCGCTGGGCGGGGGTGGGTATCGTCCCAGTTGCGCAGATGGGGAAGCAGACTTGGAGAAGTTGCATTGCTTCTCTGAGTGTTGAAGCTGGGATGTCGGTAGAAGTTCTGCTCAAATCCAATATCACCTCCCCACCCAAACCCAGCCAGCCGCAGGCTCTGCGCTCAGAAAGGCAGTCAGCCTGTGGGTCCTTTTGGCCCATAGCAAGCAAAAAGCCCTCCAGAGAATGTCCCCAAGTTTGCTTCTGAAGCCGTCTCCTTCTGCAAGCACACTTTCTGTTCATGTGAGTGAAACCCACTAAGTGGTATGGTGTCTTCTCTAATTATAGGCTCCCCAGCCCGTGCCAAGAGGAAGTTGGTTAATGTACACTTGAGTAGATTTCAAATCAGATTTTGTGAGTCCCCAGCAAGAGGGAAGGAGGCCAAGTCCTTCCCCGGAGGAGAGTAACGGGAAATGCTGTCAGCTCCGAGTCTTCCTGGCTTCTCCCTCACTGGGGCAGGTGACGCTGCCACCCAGGGTGCAGAGCCCTCTCCCTGACTCCTTTTTCTCTGCTTCTGGTCTTTTCCAGAAGCAAGGAGGCTGGTTTGGGATGTGGGGGAAGGGGGAAACAATCATAGGTGCTAGGATGGAGAAGGTATTGCTAAGTGGAAACACTGCTTTGGAATCAGATGAAGCCGAATTCTAAGCCCAGCTCTGCCTCATCTCAGCTTTCACAGCCCTCTGAGTCTCAAATATCAAAGCCAGTGCTGTCCCCACACTGATGCAAGGTAGCTGTGCATGGCCGTATGTCACAGAGCTTATTCCACATTTATCTAACATTTATTCGTGTGCTGCCCTGGATTCCCAGGAATAAGATGTAGCCCTGGGCTCCTTGGAAGTCCCTAGTCTAACTGGGAGCAAGCCACTTACATGCATCCTTGTGAGAGGAGAAGGAGAGGGCGCTACAGGAAGGGGGGCGTCGGACCCAGAACTGGTGCATCAGGGAAGACTTCCTGGAGGAGGCACGTCTAGGCTGGAACCTCAGGAGTGACTCAGATGAGCCAGGGGAACAGGTGCACTTGGAAGAGCCCGTAGGAAGGTTCAGGAAGGAAAGAAAACAGTACATTCCAGAAATAGCACTTAGAGTGGCTGAAAAGTAGAGAGGAGAAAAAAGAAAAAATGGCAAAAATACAGAAATGGTGTTTTTAAAAATCATGAAATTCAATAGTGCCAGTCAAAATAACATGAAGTAGGAATATTTTACGATGTGGGAATCATTCAGGAGGAGTTACTGGGTGAGTTAAGAATGATACCACCAAGTGAGCCCTAATGATGTAAAAAAGAGAGAGAGAGAGAGAGAAGGGAAAGAAAGTAATGGACGTGCAAATGTGTTCTGAAAGAATCCAGAAGGACCTACATAAAACTGAGAATCGTAACTATCCTCGGGGAATGGGATCAGAGATGGGTTTTTCTTTGTTTTTAATTTCTCCGTTTGCTGCAGGGAGCATGCACTGCATTTGTAATCAGAACCTGGTTGTTTAAACAGCAACGTTGTTAGTGTAGACAGCAATGGTGGGGTCTAGATCTGCTGCTTCTTACAGAGCAGCACAGCACAAACACCCCTTCAGCAGGGATGTCTGTGTGCACCGTGGGAGCCCCTTGGAGCAGAGGCCGCTGGGCCTTTCCTCCCGCTTATCTGCTCCTTCATTCCACACATATTTATGAAGAACCTGCAGCAGGGTGCAGGGACGGAGCTAAGGACTCGGGACTTCACCAGACCCTTCCCCTGCCTTCAGGAGGCTCAGCCTGGTGGGATGCAGGCAAAGAAAGCAGGTGGTTATCTTTTGGAGCATGGCCAGAGCTCGGCACAGGAGAAGCACGGGAGAAAGAGCAGTCTCACCAGCCCTTCCGAGGAACACGGCACACTCGTGCACACACTCACTCTCCCACACTCAGGTCCTGCATTCAGCACGGCCATTCCACTCTTCATTGTGTCTCTTGTTTTGTCCCTGAGGTCTCCATCTCCACCCTGACCCCACACCCACCTCACTGGTTTCCCCATTCCATAACTTTCTAATCAGAAAACCCGCTGAACGGCCACCCTGTAAATGCGCTGGGCTCCTCAGTAGGCATCCTAGATTCATGACACTTAGTGCCGACCTCACAGGACACCCCTCAGGAGAGGGAGTGGGTGAGAAAGGGCTCTGTGGAACATTAAAGGATGGGTGTGGCTTAATTACAGCTGAATGGAGCATTGATTATGGCCAGACCCTGTGATGGGTACTTAATATGTTTTCTTTTCTTTTTTTTGCAGTTTTTGGCCAGGGTTTGAACCCGCCACCTCCAGTACATGGGGCCGGCGCCCTACTCCTTTGAGCCACAGGCACTGCCCAGTGTCTTATTTTCTTTAACTTCCATGATAACCCTGCAACGTGATGCTGTCATCCCCATTTTACAGATAAGAAATTTGAGGTCAAGAGAGGTCAGATCAAATGTGTAGTGAGTGTAGCAAGGGAGGACTCTTGTCACCTCTTGACATAAATCCAATTTATAAACAAAACAGTACAAGACCTTAAGCCAAAGAAAAGAACCTTTAAGCTCATATTGCGGAAAAGTCTAAAAAACAACATCAGGCGTGGCGGGGTCCAGACACTCAGGAATCTGTCTTTCTGCATCTCTTGGTGGCTTTCTTATGTGGTGGTTTTATTCTCAAGAAGACTCTTCCTTCATGGAAGTAAATAGCCAAAAGAAAGTCTAGGTTGCCCCAAACCAACTTGGCAACCAAAGCAGAAACTGCAGTCTCATGGGGCCAACTTGAGGGTCATGTAGCCATCCCACCTTCTCTCCATGGACAGGAGCATTGAAATGTGCCCGTTCTCCAGGTGGGAGAGGGTTACAGAATGTAACAGAAAACCATTTCCATAGAAGGAGAGCAATAATCTGTTACCAGCCCACAGAATGTACATGAGGCCGCCCACATGCAAACATCCATGACCTGGAGATCTGGCCCAGCACCGCCTCACTTCCAGCCTGTGTGCTGACCGGTCTGCTCACTCCTTCTGTTTTGATTGCCTCTTCCTAACTCCCCAGCCCTGGCTGACCCCGCTCAGAGTCCCTTCCCACACCCTTCAGACCTGAGCACTGGTACTTAACAGTCACGCCAAGTGAGTGATGAATGGTGACAGCTTTGAAGGACCTTCAAAGGCAACAGGGCGGCAGCCAACTTGGAAACAACTTTCCCAGAGGGATGAAACTCCAATGCAAACACACACTGCGGGTCCTCTCGGGCTTTCCGTGGATTCTCCCCTTTGCTCCCTTGCCCGTCTCCAGTTTGCACCTGTGGGCAAAGCAAGACATCCAGGGCTGCTCTATAAGGCAGAAATCTTAACATAAATAGAATCATGAGACCATCCATTTGACACCCAAATAAGTGTCTGTCCTTCAATTCTCAGAGGCCCCAGGTGACTTCTTGTCCCTCTCTCATTCTCCTCTTCTTTATGGCAAGACCTTGCCCAAAGTTGGCACAGCCAGGAGGTGGCAGCAAAGCCAGGGATTCACGCAGAGAAAGAGGAAGAAAACTGATATTGATTGAGCACCTACTATGTGCCAGGCCCACACGGAGGACCTTTGTCCAAACTACAGGGCAAGTTTGACGCATAAACAAGTGGCTGGTGCGTCAGACAGGGGACAGCCTGGCCCTGCTGTGGCCCAGCTGTGCAGCACAGCCTTGGATGACTGGACTCCGTGGAAGGGATGTCCTAAAGCATACTTCCATCTCAACATTCCAGATTGTGTGATCAGGGCCATTCAGGGGCTGGGGGTCCTCTGGGTGCTTTTTGCCACCAGAACTGGGGCCACCAGATGATGGGCAGCTGCAGCGCTGAACGAGGGAAGCCGTGACTAAGAGGAGCAAGCCCTGCCTTTCAGATCCAACCTTTCTGACGCAACCCCTGCCAGCCCCTCCACCTCCAGCCCCAGCTCCCTCTCTCCCACTCTGTACTCAGCCACTTCGAAACACTTGAACTTCTGGGAAAACCTCCATCTCCCTCCCCTCCAGGCCTTTTCCCAAGCTGTTCCTTCTGCCTGGGACTCCTTTTCTTTCTACCCATTCTCTCTTGCTAACTCCTCTCCATCCTTCTGCCCCCACTCCCTTTCTCCACCCCCCAAATTAGTTTAGCTGCCTCCTGCATACTCCGTGGGCTCCTGTGCTCCCCGCCAGAGTGCTTGGGAAGGTGCTGGGATTTCCCCTTGGCTTGTCTGTCTTCCCCGACTGTAAACTCCACGAGGACAGGATGGAGCTAGTTCACAGGAGGTCCTGAAAAAGAGTGAACCCTGGGTAAATTAGAACAATAATGGGAATCCCGAGATTCCTGGGAAGATTATGTCCCCTAAAACCCCACAATGCTCCAAGCAGATTTGCTGCACTGGTTCCCAAGACTGCTGCATTCTCAGCAGTAATAGTGATGGGATCGTAGTTGTCATATTTCTAGCTGTGAGACTCTGGGCAGGGGACCGGTCCTCTTGTTCCAAAACCACCGCAACACCCTCTTCTTTGCCCCCTGAATTCCACCATTCTCCCCCTCCTCCACACAGCAGCCAGATCAGATCACATTCCCCTCGGCTCATGACCCTCCAGGTCTTCCCAATCTTACTAAAAGCCCAAGTCCTTAAACTTTTCTACAAAGCCATGCAGGTTAAGTTTTAGAAAGAAAAAGGCACCAGAAGGACCCTCACCCCTACCCCGAGCCAGAATGGCCTTTTATCACACAGTCCAGAATGTTGAGATAAAAGAATCCTTGGGGTCATCAGTTTGATTTTTCTAAATGGAGAAACTGAGTCGTGAGATAGACCCAAGCATGCACCCCTGCGATCACTACCAGCAGGTCCCAAGGAGGATCTCAAGGAGGATCCCAGGGAGTCCTGGAAGGAGGCAGGACTAGGCAGACAGAGAAGCCGGTCTGCGATGCAGGCCCAGGGGCAGCCTCAGTCAGCACCCTCCCCCACCAGGGATCCCAGAGCTATAATGGTCCATTCAGGGTGGACCACAGTGGGAGGCAATGGCCAGGCCTTATACGCCTGCTGTGGTAGTCACTGGATATGGGTAGCTAGGAAGGACAGGTGACTCTCCAAAGCCCATAGCTGAGCCACCTCTGGTCAGGCTGACAGCCAAGGGTGTCAGGCCAAGGACAGTATTCCCAGTGGCTATGGCCAAAAGGCCTTTCAGCAAGGAGACCCTAACAAAGGCCCCCCCGAATCTGCCCCCCTTACGTCTCTGACCTGGGTTCTCCACCCTCAGCAGCATCCACCCTGGCCTCTTCATCCTCCTACACTGGTCACGTTCCCACCCTAGGAAGGAATCTTCGCTCACGCTGGCCCCGCCACCTGGAGTGCTTTGCCTCCAGCTCTTCCAATGAGTCTTTAGGACTCTGCTCAAATGCCGCTTGACTTAAGCGTTCTTCCTTACCACCACCACAACCACCTCCACCAAACTAATAAATAGATTTGGGTGACTCAGATGGATTCCTGTTTAACTTATGACCCTTCAGTGGTGACAAGATATGGCAGTAGAGCATAAGCCAACCCCTTGGGAGTAGGGGTTGAACTTGAACTTCTGCACAAAACTAGTAGCCTCTGACTCTGTGATGACTGGTGGGGTGGTAGCCCATGCTCTTCCCTAGCCCTTGTCCTCTGTCACTGCTGCCATCTGACAGATGGTATAATCCTGTTCATTTGTGATTTGTCTGTCTTCCCTCCTGACACTTGGTGCAAGGCCCAACAGGACTCTGAGCCCTGAACCCGGTTTCCAGGGCTCTTGCCTCTGGCAGGTGAGATGCATGTGACATCAGGATGTCATGCTGAACGTGAGCTCAGGGAGGAACAGAGGTGCAGAGAGAGGCCAGTTTGCACAGGGACGCAGAGGATGCTTGGAGTGGAGACCAGACACAAGTGGACCTTAAATGAGCCAGGTGTCCCCCAGGTAGGTGGACTGCACAGCTTACGGCAAAGCTCTGGTATTTAATACACTGTGAGCCTCAACAGTCACCCACCAGTCCTCAACCAAGCCTTTTTCTTACAAAACACGATCCTTTATTCTTTTTATTTTTAAAGCAAGCGTGAAACAAAGTTTATTGAGAAAGAGAAAGATAGGTTTACAGAGTAAGAGCGAGATCCAGGCTTACAGAGCGAGACACATTCACTACAGACAGCGATCCGGTCCCCATTGTCTCCACAAGGAAAAGGCAACAACCATATTTATTAAGTGCCTACTCTAAGCCAGGCATGTTCTGAGTTCAGAGATGAGTCTGGCCACTTGGCATGTGAACTTAGAAAAGATCCTTCACCAGTGTCTACGTGCCGTCTTAAAACGAGAATGATAGAGTTGCCATCAGAATTAAGAGAACTAACCGAGGTAAAGTGTTTCAGTGAGTCCCCGGCATAGAACGAGCACTCCATAACGTTAACCCCAACTGCACCACAGATGTGAACCCTGCCATGGTGTGGTGGAGTCTGCCATGAGCAATCTATTAACCAGCACACTAATAAACATATAAGCCTTTGTTATGATTAGTGCAACAGAGAAAATGAACAAGGCGCTGAGCTTAACAATAACCAGGAGGGTCATCGGTGAAGGAAACAGGAGGAGGCCCTAAGAGGGCAGGAGGAAGCCGCTTGTTCAAAGGCCTTGGAAAAGATCTCAAGGGAGGCTTGTGTAACTGAGCTTCTGACAGCCCAGTAACCGCCCCCCTCACATGCTCATTGGACAAAGTCTTTCCCATTGCCTGTTGCAATTAAATCTCAGAGTGCCCTCTGGAGGCAGGAATGGGGATTATTCCCATTTTACAGATGAGGCAACTGAGACCCAGAGTTCTTCAGAGCCCGATTCAGTAGGAAACATGATTTAATTTTGCAGGATAGAGGAGACCTGGATCCTCACCCAGGATCCTCATACAGGGAGCTATGCGGACTTGGTAAAGTGAACAACTTCCCTGATTTTGGAGCTGATAATCCTCCTCTCCCACAGATGCTGTGAAATCCCAGACGCCTAGAAGTAAAAAAACAGATATTTTCCACCATCTTGTGTTATTCTTAGTGTCCCTAAAAGCAGTTCTCTGACCCAACCTGAATGCCAGGAATTTTCCTTAAGACCTAGTGGCAATTTGTTAACTTGGAAATTTCTCTAATCTAGTCATTTTCAACTGGTATGCCTCAACACACTTGTGTGCCATGAGAAGATCTTAAGTGTGCCATGAAAATATTTAAAGATCATTAGTTAAATTACTTTTGAATTAAGTTCCAAGCACAGTAGTATATTCTTTTTTTTTTTTTTACTCTTTTTGATTAACATAATTTAAGTGTGCCTCGGAAGTGTAACTATAGATTCAAGTGTGTCATGAGAGAAAAAAGTTGAAAAACACTGCTGTAATCTCCTTACATTGAGAAACATTTTCTCCAAGTTGGGCAAACAGGACTGTCTGGGATTTAATCCTAAAACAGTTTCCTTTGCCGTCCTAGGAGGAGCTTGGAACGAGCTGGCAATGCCTCCTTCTTTTCTCCCCCGGTTCTGCCATGCTCTACCCTGAATGGGGCTTCTTCTCTGAACTTACATTCACGCTTTCTTATTCTCATCCCCCTTTCCCATCAAGAGGGATCTTGTCAAAACCAAATCTGATGGTGTCCCTCTGCCCTGCTTAAGAAGCTGTTATTCCTCAGATCCACAACAATTCCTGATCGTGGCCTCAAAGTCACATGCGGTCTGAGAACTGCCAACCTCACCTCCTGCCCACCTCCCCTCCTCCCTCTCTGCACAGCTCACCATGACCGTGCTGCCCTAAGGCCTTTGCCCTGGTTCATTTTGCCTGGAATATTCCTGCCACATGTGTCCTTATGCACTTCACTTGTCCTGATGGACCTTCTCAGAAAGTTCTTCCCTAACCTCCCAGCTTCAGAGGATGTCTGTCCCCTGCCAGCCGACTTCTTACTTTGTTTTTCTTCATAACACTTATTGCTACAAAGCAGTAGAGTCTCCTGCTTTATTATCTGTCTCTCAGGAGAAGGTGGGTTC
This sequence comes from Galagoides demidoff, assembly GCA_963574575.1. Lineage (NCBI taxonomy): Eukaryota > Metazoa > Chordata > Mammalia > Primates > Galagidae > Galagoides > Galagoides demidoff. Next base: position 9,037 of record CAUYQV010050355.1, read on the forward strand.
CTGGAAAGCAGTCTTTAATCAATTTGTCCATAGTGTGTGGCACAAGGTAGCTGCTCAGCAATATTTTTGGAATGAATGAGGGGACTTCACTCAAAAAGGCCTCCAGTGAACAACGCGTTCATGATCTTTTCTCCTGGTAAGTGCACTCTGCAATCTCAGCCTCCAGCAGCCTGGAGATGGAACCGCCAGAGGCACCTGCCGTACTGTGCTCTCTCCATCTCTTAGAAGTCCCAGGGTGGGGCACAACCTCCTTCTGCCCTAGATGCTCCTCAAGGGCCCAACTTGGGGACTGATGGTGATGGGTCTCAGAGACTCTCAAGAGATGACAGACCTGCTCTTGGCCAAGGGATGGAGGCACAGGGTTGCAGTAGGAGGCATTTGGGCTGAAGACATTTGCTAAAAAGTGTCTATGGATACATAATCTCTCCATCTTCAAACCAAGGGAAACAGTTTAACAGGGACCAAACATTTCTGTGCAAGAGAAGGAAGGTGGGACAAAGGGAAGAAAGATTTGACTGGGCGCATCTAGTTGAGCTCGCCTCACCGTGAGGCAGCCCGTATGCCCGGCCCAGAGAGAGAGAAGAGGAGGTAAAGGCAGGGAGGAGGTGGTGGGCAGACTCTGCAAGACCTCAGACATCACGCTGAGCAAGATGGGACGTGCTGAGCATGTGCGTGACCTTGGCTGCTGTGCCCTGGATGCTGCATTTTGCCTTCTACCATCACGAGCTGTTGGCACCTGCATTGCTCTAGCTAGACCCACGTGCTTGTCTGGATGGCTCCCCAGAAAGATCCACAGGTATTCGAATCCCTTGCACTTTACAAGATCATCATCTTCTGTCCCAGCCTACTTCTCTTCACAGGCCAAGTTCATCCCAGTCACTCCACTGAGTGATAACTTGTCACCTCCTTCTCCCAGCTCCCGGACCTGAACCATCACCAGATCTTGTGGGGTGACCGCCCAGCATCACTCAAGTCTTCTCACCTGCTGCCACCCTTACTGTGCCCACCCAGGGCCAGGCACTATCATCTCGTGCCTGAATGACCATAGCCCCTGCCTCTGTGGTCTCCTGGCCTCCACTTTGCCTCTCTAGAATCCATTCATTCTCTGCCAGTATTCACATGGATTATTCTAAAATCCAAATCTCACCAGTTACCCCCTACTTAATACCTTCCATGGCTCCCCATTATGTTCCAAACATAGTCCAACCCACCCCTGATGACCTGGCTTCACATGCCTCCCCAGGTTCACTCCCCACATTCCCCAAGTTCATGGCCATGGGAGAGCTGGGGGAGCCATGTGAGCTGGACTGGTGCTCCCCAATTCAAGAAGAGACGCAAGAATAAAAGAGGCGAAGAGGAAACCTAGTGATCAGTAGTAACCGGCATGAGTGATCGGTCTTCAGAGAAGGAAGGTCGGATCACAGGCTCTTCCTCTCCTTCCTCGGTGGAAGGGCCTACCTGGGGTGGGGAGGCAGTGTTTCAACCTCTCCAACTTTCCCCAAGCCCCCTCTCCTGTTTCCTCTTCACTATGCCTCCCCTACTTCTCCACCAAGTCCCTGTGATCCCACCTGCCATTCTCTCCACAAGAAGGGCACAGGGAGACAGACACCATTGCATTAAAACTTGCTGTGGTCTCCAATATGACAGCCACATCCCTTCCTTTCCAAGCCAGAGGTGTGGTTTGGGGGGTAGGGTGGGTTTATCTTCTTTCACCCAAATAGATGGGTATGAGTACTGATTCCCTGAAAACATACATGCTCAATGAGAGGTACTTGAGGAATTTAGTTCTAATTCAGAGCATATACAGGACCAGTCTCTCATTTTATAGATTAGAATGCTGAGGTTCAGAGAGGTTGAGTGACTTGGGAAAGGTCGCTCAGGAAATCCAGAACCGAAGTATACCCTGGTAGGTCCGTAGACTAATTCTCATGAAACATGGAAGTGTAAATTTCCTTGTAATCAGCCTTGTTGGAGTAGGCTGAAAAATGGCCCCCCAAGATGCCCACGTCCCAATTCCAGAACTGTGACTATGTCCCCTTACCTAGCAAAAGTGACTTTGCAAATGTGATTAAAGATTTCAAGAAGGT
>CAUYQV010050356.1:0-10299 GCA_963574575.1 Galagoides demidoff
AGCCACGTACACCTAAGGTAGCGGGTTCTAATCCCCAGCCCGGGCCCGCCAAACAACAATGATGGCTGCAACCAAAAAATGGCCTGGCGTTGTGGCAGGCGCCTGTGGTCCCAGCTACTTGGGAGGCGGAGGCAGGAGACTCGCTTGAGCCCAGGAGTTGGAGGTTGCTATGAGCCGTGATGCCATGGCACTCTACCCAGGGGGATAGCTTGAGGTTCCGTCTCAAAAAAAAAAAAAAAAAATGTTAAAGTTTGACTAACTGCATGGTAGGCATACAGGTCTATATTATTTCTAGTACTTTTCTAAAGGTTTGAAATAATTCATTAGATATAAAGTTATATGTATTCATTGTAAAAAATATTTCAGATATTGAAGAAAGGTATAAAGAAAATAAAAATCGCCCATAATCAAATAATAATAACTGTTAACATTTTGTTAGCTATTCAGACTTTTTTTTTGAAGACAGGGTAGAATGTCATGGTGTCATAGTTCATAGCAACCTCAAACTCTTGGTCTCAAGCGATTCTCTTGCCTCAGCCTCCCAAGTAGCTGGGACTACAGGTGCCCTCCACAATGCCAAGCTATTTTTAGAGACAAGGTCTCACTCTGGCTCAGGCTGATCTCAAACCTATAAGCTCAGGCAGTCCACCCGCCTCGGTCTCCCAGAGTGCTAGGATTATAGGTGTGAGCCACCACGCCTGGCCATATCCAGACTTTTCTCTAAGCATACACATAATATACAGACACATTTCTTTAAAAGCTAAGCAAAACATTTCATCATTTCATTTTCCATTTTATTTCATATATTGTGGAAATCTCAATATATCTACATTGATCCACAAAAAATGTTTAATGACTGTATAATTCCTTCCTGTGTCTAAATAATAATTTAACTGGTCCATATTGATGCACCTTTGGGCTGTTTATATGTTTTTGCAGTCATAAATAATGCTTCATGCTTCAAAAAATAATTCTGCACATAAATATTTTCTCTGATTATGGCTCGGCACCTGTGACCCAAGCGGCTAAGGCGCCAGCCACATACACCTAAGGTGGCAGGGTCGAATCCAGCCCAGGCCCTCCAAACAACAATCATGGCTGCAACCAAAAAATAGCCAGGCGTTGTGGCGGGCGCCTGTGGTCCCAGCTACTTGGGAGGCTGAGGCAGGAGACTCGCTTGAGCCCAGGAGTTGGAGGTTGCTGTAAGCAGTGAAGCCATGGCACTCTACCCTGGGGGACAGCTTGAGGCTCTGTCTCAAAAAAAAAAAAAAAAAAAAATCTCTGCTTATTTCCTTAGGGAAATTCCTAGGAGTGGGAATTTGGGTCAAAAAATATTCACTTCAGGCTCGGAGCCTAAAGCTCAGCAGCTAGGGCGCCAGCCACATACACTGGAGCTGATGGGTTCAAATCCAGCCTGGGCCTGCCAAACAACAATGACAATTACAACCAAAAAATATCTGGTCATTGTGGCGGGCGCCTATAGTCTCAGCTACTTCTCTTGAAGCAACAGAATCCCTTAAGCCCAAGAGTTTGAAGTTGCTGTGCTCTACCAACGGCGACAAGATGAGACTCTGTCTCAAAAAAAAAAAAAAAATACTCCAGGCTACACCTGTACCTCAGTGTTTATGGCATTGGCCACATACATCAAGGCTGGAGGGTTCAAACCCAGCCTGGGCCAGCTAAAATAACAATGACAACAGCAACAACAACAACAAAAAATAGTCACTTCAAAAAAATTTTTTTTTTGGTTCGGCACCTATAGCTCAGTGAGCAGAGTGCCAGCCACATATGCCGAAGGTGGCGGGTTTGAGCCTGGCCTGGGCCTGCTAAACAACAACAACTACAACCAAAAAGTAGCTGGGCATTGTAGTCCCAGCTACTCAGGAGGCTGAGGCAAGAAAATTGCTTAAGCTCAATAGTTTGAGATTGCTGTGAGCTGTGATGCTACGGCACTCTACTGAGGGTGACATAATGAGACTGTCTCAGAAAAATAATAATAATTTTTTTCAGGCTTGGTGCCCATGGCTCAGTGGTTAGGGTGCCAGCCACATAACACCAGGGCTGGTGGATACGAACCTGGGCTAGGCCTGCTAAATGACAATGACAATAACAACAACAACAAGAAAGCCAGGCATTGTGGCAGGTACCTGTAGTCCCAGCTACTTGGGAGGCTGAGGCAAGAGGTCGCTTGAGCCCAGGAGTTTGAAGTTGCTGTGAGCTGTGACACCCTTGCATTCTAGCCTGGGGCAACAAAGTGATACTCAGTCTCAAAAAAAAAAAAAGTGTTATTAATTAAAGATGGGGTCTTGCTATCTCACCCAGGCTGGAATATAGTGGCTGTCCATAGGCATGATCAGAGTACATTACAGCCTTGAACTCTTAAGCTCAAGTGATCCTCCTGCTTTAGCCTACCTGTAGCTGGTACTACAGGCATAAGTCACTAGGCCAAAATATGCACTTTTCAAAATCCAAGGCTGAGTTGTTTTTGGTTTTGTTTTGTTTTTTGTTTGAGACAGAAACTCATTATGTCACCCTCAGTAGAGGGTCGTGGTGTCACAGCTTACAGCGACCTCCAACTCTCGGGCTTAAGTGATTCTCTTGCCTCAGCCTCCCCAGGAGCTGGACTATAGGTGCCAGCCACAATGCTAGGCTATGTTTTTTGTTTGTTTATTTGCAGTTGCCACTGCTGTTTTAGCTGGCCAGGCTGGGTTCAAACCTGCCACCCTCTGCATATGGGGCCAGTGCCCTACCTACTGAGCCACAGGCACCACCCATGAGGGGTTTTTTTGTTTTTGTTTTTGTTTTTTGCAGTTTTTGGCTGGGGCCAGGTTTAAACCGGCCACCTCTACTATATGGGGCCAGCACCCTACTCCTTGAGCCACAGGCACCGCCCCCTATTTTGTTTAACTTTGTGCTTGCTTCTCAGCACATGTATTAAAATTGGAACGATACAGAGAAGATTAGCATGGCTCCTGCACAAGGATGACATGCAAATTCATGAAGCATTTCATATTTTAAAAATGAAAAAATAAAATAGCTTTATTGCAATGTAATTCGCATCCTAAAATATATCATTTTAAAGTATGTAATTTAGTGGGTTTTTGAGCTCTATTGTATAATAATTTAGTAGATTTTAACATATTCAGAGTTGTACAACCATGACCACTAGTTCCAGAAAACTTCCATCATTCCAAAAAGAAACCCTGAACTAATTAGCAATTATACCTCCTTCTACCCCACACATCCCCAACCTCAAACCTAGATAATCACCAGTCTACTTTCTGTCTTTATAGATTTGCCTATTCCAGATATTTTATATAAATGGAATAATTATTATTTATAATAGCCAAAAAGTAGAAACAAACTAAATGCTCATCAACTGAAGGGTAGGTAAACAAAATATGGTATATAATGAATAGTACTGGATTATTACTCATTAGTAAGAAGAAGTGAAGAACTGATAAATGCTGAGCATCCCTGAGCCTTGAAAATATTTTGTTACATCAAAGAACCCAGTTGCAAAAAATAACATATTATATGATTCCATTTATATAAAATATCTGGAATAGGCACAGCAAGAGATGAACAATAATAACTAATATTAAAATAATTTAATGACATACTGTAATAAAAGTTAAACGAATATGATCTATCTCTCTCTCAAAATGTTATTATATTCACCTATTTTCAGACCACAGTAACTGAAATCACAGATAAGGGGTACTACTGTCCTAGTACCAGTTGTCAGGCTGTATTAGAGCAAGGAGAAGAAACTTCCAGAACCTGTGCTTTGCAGGGCCTCCTGGCTACCTGAGTGATACTTAGTCCCTCCTGATATCGTTTGCCATTTGTGTTCAAAGGACATCCATTCTAATGTTGCTTCTTCCCTGCAGCAATAACAGCCAAATGAAGAAGCGGCCAACATCTGCAGTGGGCTATAAGAGGCCTATCAGCCAGTATGCTCGGGTGGCCATGGCAATGGGGTCCCACCCGAGGTACAGGGTAAGAAGCTGGGAAGTAGAAGCAGGGAGGGGAGAAAGAGCCCAAGGGTGGGAATGCTCACAACCCCCATGACCTCTAACGGCCTCATCACCCTTGCTACACTCAAGATGTGGTAAAAGACACAGTCGCTGGGGCCGCTACTAACGTCTGGCATGATGTTCCCATCGCAGGCTGAAAACATAATGTTTTTGGAGTTGGACGTGTCCCCTCCAGCTGTCTTTGAGATGGAATTCTCTCATGACCAAGAACAAGACCCTCGTGCACTACACATGGAGAGGCTTATGCGGCTGGATAGCTTTCTGGAAAGACCTTCCACATCTAAAGTCCGAAAGTCCAGATCCTGGTCAGTACCACCATGGTCAGTGTGAGCATTGGCTGCAGGATGCAGGGGAACTGCGGGGGCTGGTTGAGGCTGAAGACGGTCTTGGTTGTGCCCCAAAGGGCATGAAGGGTGAGGGAGGACTGGGGCTGTGAGAGGGTTCCTACAGCACTGGGATGAGAGAAAGGCCTCCCTTTCCTATTTCCTGCCCTTCCCTAACTTCCCATTCACCTGCCTCATCTCCCCCCATCCAGGTGCCAGAGTCCTCAACGGCCTCCACCCTCTACCACACATGTCCCTGTGGCAGCTGCTTGTCCGCGCCCTGCGACAGTGGTGGACCATGAGTGACAGTGACAACCTTCACATCAGGCTGCCCACCCAACGGACTCCTGGGGTGGCCAGCCCCGGCTCATCTCACCTGCTGCTTGTGTGTGCGTGCGTGTGTGTGCATGTGCGTGTGCGTGCGTGTGAAGGGGAGGATCCGGCAGACAGCGCCTCTGCCTGCTCTTCTCCACCTCCTTTATTTAATTCATGTTATTTATTCGTGGAGCTCAGTTTGTGTGTGGGAGACGCGTGGCCCAAGCTGTCTGGGCCTGCCGTGGTCACTGCGTAGCCTCCTTTCCTTCTTCTGACTTTAGACGCCTCCCTGTCAGACCTCAGGCTTCTCCCCGTGTCAGCTGCCCCCAGCAGGGAAGGTGGCCAGTGCCTGAGAAGACAGTCCCTTTCCTACCCGTCTCACTCCGTAACCTCCATCTCCTCCCATGCTGACGGTGAGCAGCCTCTAAGCACTTTCTAGGACCAGAAAACTGCTCAGCATCCACTGAGGACAAGAGACATCCTGACCGTGTTGGTCCTGTGCTCCCAGTGGACAGAGCGAGCCCCACTCTCCCCTTTCTGGGCCTCAAACAACCTCTTTCAGCCTCTCAGACTCCTTTCCAAGGATGTAAACAACCTCACCAACATGGCCCGAGCTCTTCAGCTTTGGCAAGAACTCATAGCTTCTCAAACTCTGCCTCCTGCCCGCCTTCCCAGCCCCTGGTTGGTTATTGCAAACCAGCCAGTTGCTGCCACCCTGGGACTTGCAGAAAATGGAGCAACAATTGAGACAACCTGGACAGTCATCAAGGGAAGTCCCTCCTCTAGGTCTTTGTTTCTGTCCCTTCCGAGAAGAAACTTTGGTCAACAAACCATGGAGCTGACTCTCCATTTTTGAGATGCTGCTCCTACGTTCGTTGATCATTTCTCCCTGCACTGGCCCAGATCCCTCTTCACAGTGGAGGAGTCAATGTCGCTGTGTCCCTGACTGAATGAAGGTATTAAAATCTGTTGCTTTCCCTGTCATTTAGCACAGGAAACAGAACCAGGCACAATCTTTTCCAGCTTTGCCTATTACCTACCCCTGTTTCTGAATCACATTTGAGGGGGGGGACTCTTTTGTTGAAAACTGATCCTTTCTTCACCAGTTGTGCAAATTAGTCCCTAGGGGAGAACTACTCACCTTCCTTTGGGACAATCCAAAATGTCTCCAAGTATCTCAAGTGATAAGTAAATTTCTACAAAAAGGAAAAAAGATTAACGTTCATTGGCTTACTTTTAAAGTACATTATTTTGGTGGAGGGGTAAAGAGGTAATCACAAACACGAACAAATGAGTTAGGATTTCAAATGCCCTAACAGTGGAGTCTCTGATTCCTAGAATATGGGTAGTTTTGTCACTGGGGTAAAGACACAAGACTGATAGATCTGCCTGCAACTTGGTGTGTGGGAGGTGACAGCAGGGGGTTATTCCCCTTCCTTCAAGAAATGAACCCTCTCACATCTTTCAAGTCCTGCTCTGAGGATCCAGCTTTGGTGTGGTTTAATTCAATGATGCTGTCATTTCTGCTGTCATTACAGGACTAGGTGCTTGAGCCACCCAATTGCCATTTGCTCCTGTCCTTCAAGGAAATCACAATTTTCATCAGAGCCCAAGAGATTATTTGAGACTCAGGATTCAGATCAGAGGTTCGGCTGTGACTGGGACAGAAGTTGTGTTTAGAAATTCCCCAGGTGGCCTGGGCACAGGGAGACCTCCTGGGCTGCATGGAGCAGCCCCTCCCACTGACCTCTTTCTGGTGTGTGGACGAAGCAGCACGTATCACCCCATTCATCACTTGGACACATTGAGCCTACATTGTCTTGTCACTCCTCCCTCACAGTCTTAGAGCACAAAATACCCTCTTTGCCACCCCAGTCTGCTGGCTGGGCCCGAGGTATGGTCAGAGGAAAAGCTCCTGCCTGCAGTTTTGTGTACGTGTGTGTGCGCGCGCGTGTCTGTGTGCGTGTTTACCTCCACAGGGGACACTCTATTCTCAGTGTAAAACATGCTGGGAACAGGGCCACCAGGGGTGGCTGGATCTCAGTCTCTCTGTCTTTCTCTCCTTTTCCTTTTGATGTATCAAACATTTGATTGACAAAGTAAGGGCCCTGTTAGGACCAAATTTCCATGTCTGTTGCTATGGTCTTTATTTAGGACAACAGTTAATGCAGTGGCCCATTCTTGTCACTCTATACATATGACTATACGGGACATATGTAATATATAAATATATATATAAAACATTACCCTCTGTCCCCTGGCTTAGGATGGTGGCCTCTCTGTTGAACTGAAATGCACCTGCAGTTCGGTGCTGCCAGCAGCCTGAGGCCCCACTTTGTTCCAGTTAACACAGTCGACAATAAAGGAATGAGTATGTTACCAAGTCGGTTGCCTGCCTTCTCTTCCCTTTGTTTCTTCCTATTACTCCCTTTTCCAATGTTTTCTCTTCTCTCTCTCCCTTGTTTTGTCCAGAAGAGATTCAAGTGTATTTGGAGCCCAGCTAAAGCTATCAGCACCTTGGAAAAGAACTGGCTGCTTAATAAAAGGGGATCTGTTTGCCCAGCAGGGCTGAGGGGCAGGTCCCTGGCTCTAGTCAGGAGTCTGTGCCAGGCCTGTGGCAGCAGCTGTTTGTGTTTTAGGCAAGCAATCCCCAGCCAGTTAATTCTGCACTATTAGCACATCTCAGAACTGTCAATGTCATACCCTCTCTGCCCCTCATTTGTTAGCCAGGAGGGAGAATACCATGAAGAAAAGAACACACATAAAGCACACAAATGTGGCTGGCCCATGGTGGGTGCTGAATCACAGTAACTTCAGAGACCACGGTCTCCTTATCCCCTCTTCCCAGGGCCTCTTTCCTCTCCCCCAGGTTCTCACTACTGGCTCTTTCCCTGCAGCCCGGGGGTCGTAGAGGAAATGAAAAGGAGTCACTGCTAAATAATACACAAAGCCTTGAACCCTGGCTCCTAGGGGAGGACTGGGGTTTGGTGCAAAATAAATAAATAAATAAACAATAGGCTCGGTGTCAGTGGCTAGGGCACCAGCCACATACACTGGGGCTGGCAGGTTCGAATCCAGCCCAGGCCTACCAAATGATGACAACTACAACCAAAAAATAGCCGGGCGTTGTGGTGGGCTCCTGTAGTCCCAGCTACTTGGGAGGCTGAAGCAAGAGAATCGCTTAAGCCCAAGAGTTTGAGGTTGCTGTGAACTATGACGCCACAGCACTCCACCCAGGGTAACAGCTTGAGATGCTGTCTCAAGAAAAAAAAAAAAAAAAGAGTAATGATAAGCCAGTAGTTTTGGTACCGGTGGTTTTCTTGGAGGGACTTCCTGCCTTCATACCAGGCTCTTGCCCTGAGTTCTAGCAGGGTTCCGTGGTTGGAGTGGCTCTGCTGTGTAACAGGCATGTGTGAGGGGTTGTGTTAGGTGCTTCACACCTGTGTGTATGCACACGGCCCACACACACACACACACCCCACCCCCACCCCCACCCCACCCCACCCCCCCCCACCCACCCACCCCCCGCTCATTTCATCCTCCCGGGGGAATTACATCACTGGTTTACAGATGCGAGGAAGGGGAATTAACTAACTTTGCTAACGACACAGCTGGACTCTCAAGCCCACATTCTTTTCCTCTGTGCTTGGGGAAACTGACAGGTACATGTTTCAGGAATAGAGGACAGATTGGTTTCTTTCAGTGGACATGGCTGGGAATAAGACCAGATCCTTAGACTCTCACCTAGACGTCCTATTTGAAAACCAGTCATTCTATCATCAGCAGTGAAATAACTCTATGGGTCTGAGACATGGTTTTCTAGAGTCCCATGAAAACAGCCAGAGGGTGGAAACTTTCTCTAGGTCCAGGTATTTTGGTCCCTTGTTATTAGACAGGTTGTTGATAAGGAAGCTGCCATGTCACACTGCTTCATCTCCGACTGGACACCTGTCTCCACGGTTATTTCTTTCTGTTCTCAGAGCTGAGTGCTGGGGTGTGTTTTAGCTGGAATTCTTGACCACAGCTGAAGAGTCACTGAAACCTGAGCAAAATAAGGATCCAGAGGTGTGGTGTGGCACCCAAGGGCCAGGACAAGACCAGGCCCAAGGAATGACCCACACTGGGAACTCAAGTACGGAGAAGGTCCTTTCTGTTTCACTACACTTCTTTCTGGGTGGAATCCATGCTCCATCCTTAGCTGCTACAGTTCATGATGTAGAAAATACATCTGCCAACAGCTCTCTCTTGTCATGATCCGGAGAGACTTAGAGTCTCAGTCCCAATGCCAAATTATGGAAATGGGACTCTAATTTATTGCATTGGGTCAGGTGGATGAGAGCATAATATATGAACAAGACCTCCAAGAGTCTCACTGCCGTAACCATGTGTACAGGGGAGGGCCAGGTGGAAATAAAAGTATTTCTCAGAAAAGATGATGTGGGTAGGAGTGGGGGTGGACCCGGATCTCGGAAGCCAGCAGAACAGATGTTTTTGACCAGTGCGTCTGTCACCCAGGATGGCTTTAGAAATCTTCAGTCTGAGATCATTCTGTTATATTACCCTGGCCATTTTCTTACAAGAGTTATCTGTATCAGAATTACCATTCTCAGAGATTCTGCTTCTTTGGTTCAGGATAGACCCATGTGGTAGACACTACAGGTTGCCCTTCCAATATCCATTCTTCCCTTCATCCTTATTTAAGAAATAATTTTCTTCAAGGAGGGCAGTGTGCCCAGGTAAAAATACTCACATTCCCAGACTCTCTTACAGCAGTGGGTGGCCATGTGACATAGTTTTGGCTAAGGAGGTATAAGTAAAAATCTGCCAGGGATTTCTGGAAAAGTTTGGTTTCCTGATATAGACATTATCCGTTTCTCCTTTTTTATCTTTCTTCTTCCTGCTTAGAACTCAAATGCACCTCCTGGAAGTGCATGCATTCATTCAGTAAGTTATCTATTGAGCACCTGTTACCTATATCCCCCAGGTACCGTTCTGAGTGCTGGGAATACTACAATGAACAGAACAGAGAGAAGTCCCTGTCCTCATGTTGCCTACATTCTAGAGAAGGGAGAAAGACATTAACCAAGAAAAACATGCTGCCTGTCAGGTGGATAAGTACAGCAGAGAAAAACAATGCAGAGAAGGGAGATGAGGGATTCCAGGTACTGGTGTTTTCGAGGAGGGCGAGGAAGGAGTTGCAGTTTTAAAGCCCTCACTGAAAAGGTGACACTGAGCAAATACCTGAAGGAGGTTAGGAAGTGGGCCATATAGGTGTCTGGGGAAGAAGGACTCCAGGAGAGGGAAATGCAAATGAAAAGTTCACAGGTGGGAGTGCGTCAGGCTTGTTTAAGAGCAGCACCATATAGGCTAGGCATGGTGGCTCAAGCCTGTAGTCCTAGCACTCTGGGAAGCTGACACAGGTGGATCATTTGAAGCCAGGAGTTCGAGACCAACCTGATCAAGAGCAAGACTCCATCTCTACTGAAAATATAAAAGCTAGTTGGCTTAACGCCTATAGTTCAAGTGGCTAAGGCGCCAGCCACATACACCAGAGCTGGCGGGTTCGAATCCAGCCCAGACCTATCAAACAACAATGTCAACTACAACCAAAAAAAAAAAAA